>WBMV01005995.1:31742-84506 GCA_013396655.1 Campylorhamphus procurvoides | reverse complement strand
TTTTTAAAGCATGAGGTCTGGAAGAGGAGAGAAGAGAAGACTTCATGGAGACCTCATTTTGGCCTTTCAGTACCTTAAGAGCACTTATAAAAAGGAAGCAGTGGTACTTTTTATATGAATAGATAGTGATGGGACAAGGGGTAATGGTCTTAAACTGAAACAGTGCGGTTTTAGATTACATGTTAGGAAGAAATCCTTTATTCAGAGGCTGTGAAGCACTATAATAGTTGCCCAGAGAGGTTGCGGATGCCTCATTTCTGATAGCGTTCAAGGCCAGATTTGATGAGGCCCTGAGCACCCTGGTCTAGTGACTAGCACACCTGCCTATGTCAGGGGTCTTGGAAGTACATGATCATGAAGGTCCCTTCCAACAAAAAGATTCTATGACTCTATGATTCCTTCTTAGTTCCTTAATCATATATGTCAGAAAACTGCTAAAAATGCACTCCAGATTTCATTGCCACTGAACACTATTTTATCTTTATTTTATTATCTATATTTTTGGCATCCTACTTGTAAGCTGTACAAAATAACAGTCTGAGGCTTGACTACTGTGATGAAGACAGAGGTATTTTTGGGGAATTGTCTGTTAGTGCTTGTTGTTTTGCAGTTTTGATAAGCATTTATAGGGTGCAAACTGGTAAGAGTGTTGCCTTTTCATCAGCTGAGTTGGAACGGGTACGAATGATTACCTGCACATTCACCTTGGCTGGGGAAAATGTCTATAGAAGATAGAAAGGAAAATAAAAGTAATTCTTCCATTAATAGCTACCAGAGCACAGACACTTCATCTTCAGTATCAGCTTTTCACTTAAGGTTTCAAGTATGTTGTTTTTATATTATTTTTGAGGGCAACCATGTAAAGGAATGGTTTAGAACTTTTCTAGCTAACGGGCTTCTAGGAGGCATGTTACTTGCAGGTCCCTGGAGTTTCAATACACTGCATGTCTTTCTACTCCTCCACAATTTATAACAGGAAACATCATAAGGAACTTTCAGCTCTCCGTAGGTTTTTTGTGCTCCCAAGTACATTCAAAGTTGTTGTGTTGAGCCTCTGACATAAGTTAGACAAGTGTCTTTCATTCTGGTTTTATGCCTACGTCTTCTTTAAACTTGACCTGTGTTTACATTCATTGCACATATTCTGTGATGAATCATATTTGCTTCCCTGAAGAGACTTTTAAGTAACATGCTTTTTCTTTCATTTTTAAGCCCTCTTCTAACATTTTGTTTCTTTTACAGGCAAATAAAATAAAATGCTACTGTATTTTGAATACCAGCAGTGAAAGCCCCCATTGTTTCCTTGAAAGAAGAAAATTATTTCATCATGCTTTTCTATTTGGGATGAAAATGCCCTGCAAATACTTTCCAAAGGCTTTTTTTTAATTTTATTTTCAAACTACAAGTTTTGTCTAAAAAATACTTTTCCACTAAGAAAATAAAATGTTACATTAAAAAAAAAAGAAAAATAAATATTTTCATTAGTGGTCCTATTAAGCTGTCTTCAGTGTTAGTGAGATTACAAAGGTGTAGTATATGGCCCTTAATTTTTATTAAGTTTCACTCTCATGAAAAGAGGGTGAAAAAACAAAAGAAGTCCTTTGTTTTATTTGTATTCCTATGGCCTTTTTCATTTAAACCAAACAAAAATGGCTGGCGATGAGAAATTCGCGCACAAGTCTCAGCCCATTGTCAAAACCCAGCTACTGCTGTGGATTAGGGCACAATGACCAAAGAACATTTCACTTTCTGGAAAAGCAAGGAATGTGGCAATAAAGACATTTGATTTGTGGATTAAGTTTTTAATACCAAAAAGAAATGCTCAGAAATGATATCTACAAAATGCAGTCACAGTTTATGAGACATTCTTCAGTGACCAGAGGTTTCATGTAGTGATTCACCCATCTGATGTTAGAAGTAGCTTTTGCTTTATTGAAAGCTAGCAGCCAGCACTTTAGCATTCATTAAAATATTTTACATTATCCTGGATTCAATTTCTTATCAGAGATTTACCTTACTGAAGAGGAGACATCAATATTTGAAATTAAATGTGCGAGAGAGATGAGGACTTCCAGTTTTTCTAATGATTTTTCTTTGCTTTGTATACTTCTTCACTTCCTCCCAGCCTCTCCAACACAACAATATATAGCTATAAAGCCATCAGTAGAAAACCACTGAATGTAAAAGCAAAATTAATAATTGATGTGTGAGAACTATATTGAAAGAATTATTAACTTCACAGGTTTCATATACGATCTGAGAAATTGCTATATATCTCTGGAGAGTTCTGGAAAGAACTCCTGCAAATGTCTGTAAGTACAAACCTGTGTCTCACCATAACATCAAAGATGAAGTAAGCATACTGTAGGATATGCAAATACAGTGTGTAATTCCACAGGATGACAAACTTTAGAGTTCTTGCATTTAGATATTTTTCTAAGTCACCTTTAGCTAAAATACAAACATATTTAACCTGGATACTAGGTTAACTGTTGATAAAATTTGCTTGAGAGTGGGTTCAGTTAGCTTCTGCAAAGATGTATTACTCTTTTATCTCTCTTTCTGATCCATAAAAGTAGGATAAGGGATGTTCTGGTAGTTAATGATAAGAGATAATATCTTGGGAAGGAAATTTACTTTAAAGCTTATAACACCAACAGTAAGCAATAAAACTTGAACTCTGATTTTTCAAGCTCAGCTGAAGATAAATTAGGAGCTCAATATATAAGCATTAACCAAACAAGAGAAAAGATAAAATGTCATGTACACACAATGCTGTTTGGGCAGTTAATATTTATCAACTTTTTTCCTTGGGAACTTTTTCTGTTTGGTAACCATTAGCAATTGTTTCATATGGCAAACGTTCTACAGATATAAAAAGTAAAAAAGGTATTCACAATTTTATTTCATTCCATAGGATGCTATAAACTAGAGAGACAATGTTGGTACATATTTCTTACCAAAACTGAGGGGGGAAATAAGATAAGAACATAAGATTTCTGGGAATGATTTTTAACAAAAAACTAGAAGACAGTATGAAAGAGCTTTTCATTAATATTGCATCTGTCAAGTGACATTTAAATGTCAGGAAGATGTTCTCTGTGAGGTTCTTCTACATACTTTCATACTGTCATTAGAAATAGATCATACTTCAAAATCAATAGTGTAGATACCCAGTATTTTAACAGCATGGCTATTTGGGCTCAGTTAAAACCTTGGCTTAAGAATAGCACAGTACAACAGAAAAGTGAAGACTCTTTATAGATGCTTCAGTTCATTAACTAATATTTATTCATACAGATTTCCTGACATCTTAAAAAACTCAGCAAATGATGCAATTGCAGTATGTTGGATGTGTATTGCAATAATTACTTACACTTATCAGTGTTTTGTCACAGAAGATGGTTAGTTTCTATTTTGTCTCTTTTCTATATGTGAGATTAATATGAAGAACAAAAACAAATGAAGAAGCCACACAAAAGAATGTGCAGCTGTAAGCTCTTTAAAGATATCTGTGGAATGGAAGTAGAATGAGTATAAGAACATTTTGTGCCTGAGTGCCAAACAGTAGAGCATGTTCTAGACTTTGGGTCTTAGAGCATTATTTTTTGCTTTGGAGAAACCTAATAGTACCTGAAATACTGACCAGTGCATCTATTCCACAAGTCTAATTCAGCATGATTTTGGCCTTATTAACATTTTAATTAACTGCTGGCATAATAATTCATCTCTGCTGTCTGATTAATGAGATTAAAAAATCAGATTATATTTGGAATTACCACTGACTATAGCACTATATTTTAGTGAACTTCCTTTCTAAATATAAAGAGCAATAATGTCCAATTCTTAAATATTCTTTCATCTTCAGGTGAAAATGTGCATCATTCTGTCAACAATAATATTGAAAATCTAATCCATTTTGCTAAATAATGGGAAAAAACCTTTAAGAAAGAAATGGACTAGATTCTGGTACTTTATTTCTTTCCAAGTATCTGGATAAGACAATTAAATTTAATTTTTGTTTTCCAAACATTTAAAGAGTGGATCACTCCCTGAGGATCAATCATAATATAATTAATTGTAAGTGGAAAGTTGTCTGCATATGCAAAGAACACTGAACTTACAATTGAGTCCTGTCAGTCATAATATTTAGACAGAAAATCAGATAAATTATGCTTGCTTTCTCACCACTTTGATTGTTTCTTTTCCAATTTTAAGTGCAAACTCCCATGGACTTTTCCTTACAGTATTTTTGTGAAGCTCCTAGTGCAATATGGTCTGACTACCGCTTGATCTAAAGATGTCTGTGATGAACAAAATTACAAACATAATATAAAATATGAGGTATGTCACTGCATTGATGAACGTCATATAGTGGCCTCTGGTATCGTTTATAATGACACCGATTTGCAACCTTTGCTCCATTGTCCTTGTTATTCTTTGTTATCTCTTAGCTTCACTTTCTAAGCTTTCTCCATCACATGTAACACTAAATTGGTATTCTGTAGGATTTAAATTTCAGAGACAAACAAGGAGCTCTGTAAGGGAGCGCACTCTGTTCTCATGGAGGTGTCTGGCCAACACTGCTCTTCACTTTGTCCTGGTTAAAACAAAAGCAATGCTTTCTTTGCTTTGGTTACCTATTTCATGGTATTATTAATTAGTGATTACCCATTTATTTCAAGACTCAAGCTGAAGTATCTGGGAAATCCTGGCAACTAACAGATATTAAATGCAGCTTTCCAACTCGGATGTATGAGAGCTGTTAGAAAGTAGTGCAAAGTCAAGGCACTTAGCATAAAAGATGTTCAAGTCATGAGACTTTATTCAAACAAGGAGGGTCTCTAGAGCAGCGTTTCAATAGGAAGTGGCATTGGAGATTGATTCCTGTGCACTTTTCTTCAACTCCTAGTCAGATATTTGACTGAAACAGAGCAGGAGAGAAACATTTCACCCATACTGATCTTGACTGGAAGACAACATGACAGGAGTGTTCCTGACTCTAGTCAAATTTAGCAGCAGCATAGTAAAAAGACTGAAGATCAAGCCTGGGACAAACAATGTGTTGAACATGGCAGTTCTCTTCATGTTTCACCATTCTTGAAGCATGCAACGAGAAAGTAAATGACTGCTTTTTACCTTTAATGGTGTCCATGGTAAATAAATTCTGTGATCACTTTCTTTTTCAAAAGGCTTTGCGGACAGTGGAAGTGGCAGAACAAAAAACACCCTATAAAATGAAAGTAGAAGGGCAAAAGATAAAAGACCCAGAGCAATCCTCTGTGGAAAGGAATTAATAACAAATATTTTTCTGCAGGAAATATTATTTCAATATTATAACAGCAACATAGAAAATCTCAATGTAAAATATTAGGGGAGATGTAAATTCAAACAACTGATTTTTGCTTATACATACACTATCATAGCATTGCGATAAATAATTCTCTACAATGGACAAAGGCTCAGAGGTAATGGGTGAGGGGCACATGCTCCTGATACTCGGGAAATAATGTATGGTGTGACCACAGCTGCTGCAGAGAAACCAACTTTATCTCAGCACACTGAGGAGCCGGGGTGGCTGTTTTTCAGACAGCTGGTTGCATGGATCAGCTGACTGCCTCACAATTGAGTGGATTAACTACTGGTGAGTTTTAATGAACTCACTAAAAGAGGGTGAATGCCTCACTGAGTTAGCCACACCAGCTTGGAGCAGGCAGGGGGGGAGTGTATACACAGCTCAGCCAAATATGGAGAATGAAAACTACAATTAGCAGAAGAATTTTGAAGGAAGTAATGTACTCAAGCTGACTTTAGCCCGTGTATTCGTTCATGATGACTAAGGATGCCCAGTGTCATGGGGGTGACTGTATCATAGAAAATGGTAAGGGAACAACAAAGTAAAATAGAATTAATCTCTGAATTTTAATTGCACTTCTTGATCTTTCCTTAAAGCACTTCAGTCATATTCACTAGTTGACATTAAGGTGTGCTTAATAAAATTATAATTCATGCCTTGAAACATATTCAAGGGAGTTCTTGTTCTACTGCATGAGATTTTCTACCCCTATGCCAAAACACCTCTTTGAGACCATTACAAATTACCTAATATGCAATAAGAGATCACTGTGTGATCAGTGGGAAGGGTGAAGAAACAGAGCCTAGAGGTTAGCAAGAAGAGCATGATATGAGTGCTTTCATAGCCCTATAACCCTAACCAATAGGGTTATTTTCTGGGTTCAGATGATCCTCTTGACTTCCTTCCAAGGCATGCTCTCTTTCCCCATTTGTCCTTTTCTTCTCACGGGAAGGAAACCATGCAGTGACAGTGTAATGCACTCTTGGTAGCTTGCCAACCCAGAAACAACCTGACTCTACACAAGCCATTTGTCACAGATTTCAAGGATGATTAGAAAGGCTGTTCTTATTAGACCTGAGTAGAATATGTAAAATAAAAGTAAATTCATAGTTATGATGTTTATGGCATTTTATTTTCAACTCTGCATTGATTGCATTAAAATTTACCCAAATACAACAAATTAGAGCTGTCCTTATGAGATACAAAGAATCAGTTTTATTTTTAGTGCATGAGTGTTGTGCACAACACAGAAGAAGCTGTATTAAAATTTCAATAGACAGTTCCCATAGCTTAGAAATATGTGCTGCCTAAAATGGATTTATACTTTGAAAAGTAATGGTGACTTTGACAGTGCTGAATTTCTTATATACAGGGGTCTTTACAGAGGGTGGAAATAATAAATATTTTGAGGAAAAGTGAAGAAGTTGTTACACAAAGGCTTTCCTTTATGCCATTTTTTGGTGAAATAAATTTACTATTTTTTACCACTTGCTTTAGAAAAAGCTGAAAACTGGAAGAATCTGTAGAAAAATCAGAATCTCTGTAAGAAAAGATACTATTTATTACTCTACATCTCAGCCTAGCTATTATATTTGATCTATATCAGTCTTTGTTCTTTACCTGTAGACAGACGTGAATTGCTGCAATATGGTTTTCTTTTGTCATGGTTCACTAATGCAAACACATTTAAAGTAATTCCTTGAGAATCCTCGAGAAGTAATTCCTTAAGAATTAGTCTAGAATCCTCGAGAAGTAGTTCCTTAAGAATTAGTCTAGACTAATTAGCTTTACATATAAGAATAGTTATCTGTGGTTTTGAATTTACCTGATTTTCCGATATGTAGTTATTCATGGAAACTTTACACATAACTAAAATACAGAATTTCTTCTACTGGGCTTCTGCAAAGAAAGAGAGTTTTTGTGTGTACACAACTTTGGTCTTTCATATATCTGGTTTATTGGAGTTCCTCACACAATTTGAATAAGTATAGAAGTTTATTGCTATCCTTTTTTCACATCAACAATTCACAAAGCAAAGTAATAATTTCATGGTATTTTTATGCATTGATGAAACATCTATTATTTCTGATGCATATTTCAGTAAAATAGAATCACTTTCCTGTTATTCTTTTTAGAATTATGTATAAAGGCAGTGCTAAAAATGGCAGGTATTCATCATCCTGTTTCAATATTCAACTGTTACTTTCTTTCCTTTCTACCTCCTGGATGATTTTGGCATTGGATCTGATCCCATGCTTGTTGGAATCAATAGGAGCCTTTTTACTGACTCAAGTGGAGCAGAAGTAGGCTTGTGGTAGGCATAGTAGCTTGTGTAGTTAAGAAAAATAACCTTGCATATCCCCATCATAATAAACTCCACCTTGAAATGGAGTTTCAGTTCCTAGTGACTAGGCTATGTCATTAAAAACGTGGCTTTTGCAAAAAGCATTGCATTTCAGCTATAAGAATAATCAGGACTATATTTTCCTAAATGTGTACAAGGCGACTGTTTATAATTTTTGCCTTGTTTGATTTTGTTTCCTTTACTCAATGTTTGTAGACTTGGCAAGAGCTCAAGAGTTTGTTTAGTTTTTTTCTTTAGCATCCCAAAAGGCCACACTTCTTCCTTGTTCAAGGCATGACCATTCATCCGCTTCCACTGCTGCCTACTATGTGTAATTTGTTGACCTCATTCTTTGCAAATGTCTTCTGTTTGATCCTAATATAAACCCAAAACTTTTGTCTAATTAGACCAAGCTGGGAGATCAAGCTACTCAGTGGGAGGATTACAGAGGCTGAATACAATGTTCACTGTGAAATTAATCACAGCAATGACATAATTGCTACAAAATCCCTATCACTGGGAATTAGCATCAGGATTGTTCTCTGTTGTTTTGGTAACTGAAGAAAACTGAATGTGGAATGCTGCTCTTTATTCTCACTGTTCTGGTTGTGTGATGGTTTTTTGGTCTTTTTTTTTTTTTTTTTTAATCTGAGTGTATAATGGTATCAACATAGTAAACAGAACCTGATCAACCAACTCGATTTAATATTCTGTACTCTGTGACAAAACTGATAAAAATGTGGGTTGGCTACATGGAAATGGAGACATACCCACTACAATTCTCTTCCCTTAGCTGGGTACACACTGAAATGGCACCTGAGTCCCAGACCAATAGTAAACAGATCAGAATATTTTAATGCTCAAGACCACTGCTGTCTTGAAAAGTACCATGTAGCCTAAACCTGGTTTTGCTATGGAAGCTTGATGGATGCTTTCTGCCAGGGCCCTGAGGTCACTACCAGGCTGTATTGACCCTGACCACTTGCCCCTGGGACCTCCCCCTACAGCTGTCTATGGCCTCAGGAACCCCAATTCAACTAAACCTGGGGGCCTTAATCCTTTCCTGAGCTATGTTACAGGTGTACCTTCTTTCTGGATTGTCTCCCAGATGTACACCTTGGGCCTTTGTGGTAGACTTGTTGGTGGACTCATCTCCCACTGCTGTGGGCAGGTCCAGGAAGAACATATCTGACTTTAGACTTAACTCTCCTTCTTCAGCTCATTGTTTTAGATTGCCATTTTGAGAAGCTGAATTCTTCTTGGGACTTACCAATGGATTCTTGGGGCTAAATCAGGACTTTATTTTCTCTGTTTTATGTCAGGATCCAGACTTCGATAGAACTTAGGTTTTGTTGTTATTTAAATCTCCTGTAGCCTAGAAAGATTTTAAAACTGAAATTTTGATGAACATAATCTGTGACTAACAGCAAAACTACCTTGCTAATAGTTTAAGGAAAGCTTGTAGCTAATAGTTTTAGCAAAGTACAAAAAATGTGCAAAAAGCAACTTTTCAATCAGAGTTGTAAAAAAGGTACAATATGAAAGTGTGCAAATGCCTAAAACCTAAATAGTTTGGGAAAAAAAATATGACATAAGCAGTTGAGTACTCAAAAAGACTAGAAAATTCCGATTCTCCTAATTGTTAAAAAAGCCCTTATGCAGCGTGTTAGTCTTTGGAATAAAGCTTTTCTGTTTCTAATGAACTTAAATTATCTGTAAACCAAATCTGGGCACTGAGGAGGGTTCATTGCAATCTTGATTACACGTATTTTAATATTTAACAAATTATATTACATAGTAGCTTTCTGTAGAATTAGAAAGCTTCTACATTAAAATAAAGTGTAAAGAAGTACTGAAAGTTTTGTCAGGATGTAGGCTTTGAAGTGGTTTTTTTTGTGGTAATAAATATTTCAGTTGGACAAAGTAGAATTGTTCTGAAGAAAAAAGATAATTTGATAAGTAGAAGTAATAACAGTTTCTAAAGGAAAGAGAGAGAGAAAGAGAAAAAAGAAAGAAAGAAAGAAAGAAAGAAAGAAAGAAAGAAAGAAAGAAAGAAAGAGATAACCTGCTTTGCTTTCAGTCCTACGAGATGCTCAAATAAGAAATAGAATTAAATAATTTCTAAATTCTTGCTTAGATATGAAAGAAAATGGGATTGTTCCTAGTACTTACTGAAACTGAACCCATGTATCTGGTATCCTTGTGGAGTATTGAGAATATAGGTAGCTTTAGGCCAGCTACTTATTTTTGGGAAAGATAAGAATTTTATTTTCAAGACATTTGTTTATCAGCATAATACAAAATGGAGGAAATGTGGATATCATGAATACTTTTAACCAAGAGGAAATCTTTTTCCTGTCCAACTTTCCTACTTGGATCAAACAATAAGTCACATGTATCACTGTGTATCTCAAATTCTTCTTAACCTTGGCCAAGTATCCACTCAGGAAATGTCAGTGATTATATAAAAGGCCTCAGTGAAGCACTGTGAACAACAACTGGGGAGGAACCAAATCAGTTTGTTTAAAAGAGAGGCAAAGTAACTTTCAAAATTGAAGATATATTATATTAATTTATTTTATTTTATAGTGGATTTTCATTTTATAAATGTTTTTTTAGAAACTTTTCTGTTAATTGTAGTGCACCTTTTTGCACATCTCTAAATTTTATTAAAACACTTTCCTATGTTTATGTTGTTTACAAAAATAACTCTGTGTTGCATAGCTACAAAAAAAACCAAACAACCCCGCCCCCCCTACAATTTCATAAGACCTACCTCAGGAGCTCATTTATGTTTCACACTGAGAAAATTATACTCCCAAGGAGTTTTTATGTCTGGTTTTTGACACTACAAAACCTCTTAAACCTTCAAATACTTGAGATTAAGTATTTTTCATCTAAGTTCTCAGGAATATTGTTTGTCCTGTCTTAAAAGCAGGAATCAATATAAATCTTGCTAAATAACAATTTTATATTCCTAATTTCTCTTTTTGTAGGATTAATTGGAAGTTACAGGGTTGTGTAAATTGTTGAATTATGTATTCCTCAAAGAATATAACATTTTCACCCACTATTAGCACCCAAATTGAGGTTGAACATCAATGAATACCTCAAGATCCCTCCACTACTGACATAAATTAATGTACTGTTGTTATAGATCTTATTTATAGTTAAATTTTTCAATTTTTCAAATTTTTGCAATAAATATCTTTCATTTGTCTTGGTTTGTAGTTTTGTTTTATTGGTGTCTGTTTTTCTTTTTCTGTGTGGAATATTTATTTTCATTAGTCTTCATGTGCGCCTGGTTCTCCTGTGTAGACTTGTCTGAGTACAGTCCTTGTATACTCTTGTATTTATGTTACCTTTGAAAACATCATACCCAGCATACAAAGATTTCTGCAGTACTCTGCTCTGTGGGACATGTACTGATCGGGTTGGCCAGGCAGAGAAATTTCTTCACAAGCAAAGAGAGACAGCTGCCCCCTATAAAGAGGGAACACACACCAACCAACCACTTCCAATCCCAATTGTAAAACCTGATTTGAGCTGTGAGAGAAGGAGTTGATTTTAGGTAGTGTTGTATTTATCCAAGACTGAAAACTTCTAAAAGAAGAGTACTTCCATCATCAGTTACGAGGCCTTTGGTGAAGAAATTATAAATTACCACTTTTTCAGCCTTAAGGATCATGAATGTCTCTCTGCACCCTGAAGAAGGGTGCATTTTTTGTAGCTAAAAAGGGGTCATACCTTTTAGCTCACACAAGCTAAAATAAAAATACCCCAAACCAAAAAAAAACAAAATAAACCCCAAAACCACCAACAAAAAACCCCCAAAACCCAAAAAACAACCCCTGAAAAGTATTTGCAAGGATACTTCTTATAATTTTACATTAAACAGTAAACACACTCTCTTGCCTCAAGAGTACGAGTCAGTAGGAATTGAGGATATGATAGTGTTCAAAGTAGGAATTCAAATCCTCCTACAGTCAGGGATTAAAATGGCACTACCAAATTGTTAGGTCTTCTTTACCAGTAACTCTAAGTCTAATCAGGTCTGATCCCAGCAGCACGTGGAGAAATTAGGCTTCTAATTATCATATAACAAAGTACTGAAATTAGGACCAGAATTTACTGCTACAGAAATATAAATGACAGTGTACTTTTTTTTGAAAGTACATTTTGGAAAATACTTTTTCACAAATAGTTAGAAAACCTTAAAAAGGGGAGTATGAAGCCCCTTGGTACACATGGGCATTAAATGAGACATGAACCTTCTAATGTGATCAGAAAAAAGAGAATTTTGGGGGAAAAATTGTTTTGGGAGCACTAAAATTACTGAAGTTACAATTATGATTTAATCTTCCTGCTTCTGGTTAATGTTCATATTACAGCAAAGTTCTTGTGCATGTACATTTCATAAAATCATGGAACTGCAGAATATGCCAAGTTGGAAGGGACCCACAAAGTTTATCAAGTCCATCTCCTGGCCCTGCACAGGACCATCCCCAAGAGTTACACCATGGGCCCAAGAGTATTTGCATGTTTATATTTATTTTTTAATTAATGTAAGATTTGTCTGTTTACTGAAATATACTTCACTAGGAGTTCTGTTTGTATTAGAATGAACCAATATGGTCACAAGTTGAGTATGAATTCACATAGTGTAGGTACAAAATTTGTATACTTCTGCAGACAAGTAATTTGATATAAAAGAAAAAAACCACAAAACTTTCAACATGAATGTTTAAGAATAAAGTAATTACACTTGTGTAATAAGATTATTACTCACAGTAATGTAACTGAAAGCAAGGAGCTTATCCACCAGTTAGGTGAATAAATGATGTGACACCTTCATGCTGTGGCTTCCCATCTGTAGATAAACGAAGCTGTGTTATGTTTTTGTTTAACATATTTCCAGTACACAGATTTTCAACTACAGAAGAGATTTGTGATCTGAGATTTTGTGAAGCTATCACAAATGTTAAAGGAAAAGCTATTTTAAGATGTTTTGGAGAAGCCTGTTTTAGGAAACTAAAACTTGCCTTAGACCTTTCCAAGTACAAATGCAACAACAGTAAGGACTGAAGGATGTTGGGAAAAGTACAGGTTGCATGATTAGTAGAGGGAGGAAAGCTAGATGCTTTTTGGGGTCTGTTCTCTACCTTCAGATGGGTGAGGCATCTTTGGAGAAAGAAAAGTCTGTGATATGTTAATATGTTAGTGAGTGGCAGGGGCAAATAATTCCTTCATTCTCCTGTCTGTACAGCCTAGGGCTGTTCCCATGCCCAGGTTAGTGTTACAAGAAATAGCTGAATTCAAGATATGCTCAGAGTCTATTTTGTTTCAATTCAGTTAGTAAAGAAACTTCCGTCAACTTTTTTGTTCTGCTGAGTCTCTACCAGCTTAGGGACCAGGAAATGTTTAACTATGTTGGTAGGAGGCAGCACATCTCATGGAAATGTCCTGTAAGGAAAATAACAGGCTGAAAATCTTTTCTGATATCCGTGTTGTCTGCTTGGTATGTTGCAGAATGAACAACAGTAAAAGAAGGAGCAATAGTCAGAATTTGTAGGAATTATTCTTATTTTGTGTTAGAATTGCTGTAATCACATTGAAAACAGTATGTTAATTCTGTTAATTCTCTATTACCCCTCTTTCTCCCCTCCCTTGACCCCCACCACCCCTTAAATTTGTGGTACAACAAGAACTCAGATTTCTGTGTGCTTCCCAGTGTAAAAAAGGTGGCCAAACTCTTTCCTCACTTGACACTGAATCTCTTTTGCAAAATTGCAGGTTGATGAACTGTCATAGGAATTACAAATGGTACTTATACCTGTAATAATCCCTTTCTGGTGATAAGCTCCTATCATATTTAGAATTTTCTGCCAAAACAGTATTCAGAATAAAAGAAGCAGAAATTTGAATTTTTAAAAACTTTGTGTGAAGGAGCAAAGAATATATGAACACATTTTCCTGGCTGCTTTAGCCTTTGGGATTGTTAAATATTATTTTACAGCTCTATGCCCAGATAAAGCACTTGCCAAATAAATAACTTCCCAATGAGCTACTACCTCCCTGATATCACTCTTCCTTTGTACAGCCATACAAAAAAGGTCAATATCACCAATTTCTTCTTTCACATATGGAAATGTACCTAACTATTTACTGCAGGTATGAGCTGTCTGGACAAAGACTTATTCCTGGCTTAAAATTAATTTCTTAGGCATAAGCACCACATACATAGATCTGCTTTGAGAACAGTTACATTCTTTTGGTTCAGGTTATTTGGGAACAGGATAGCTAGGAAGTTTTTAGCAGAAATTACCCTTTGAAAATTGAATTCCATACTTGCTTTCTCCTGCGTTTATACTGCAACTTAATTTCTGTTACTCTTGGGATAAACTGCATATTGATCTGGAGAGGATCCAGATTTCAAACTCATAGATCTTCCTGACTGATGATCATAAATGTAAAAAGGCCAATCATTTGATCTGGATAATGGCTCATTTTGGTTTCTTAGTATATAAATCTCTCCAAAAGCTTTCTATAGAGTGATATACATTTGCTTATTATGTAAAGATAACTTAGAGATATGCAATGTGAAAATTGCTAAAGTTCCATTAACCATATTAAAAATGTTAATTTTGAAATATTTACATTACCATTGGACTTGGAAAATTATTGCAGTTAATTTTAGATCAGTTGAATTCAGGTTAAACATTATATAAGAATAGAAAAAACGAAAATTTTCTATAAAAGCCGGATTTTAGGATACAGGTGCACAAATTATATTAATTATACTGTAGAGATTCAGTTGTTTACCTTGCAGAAACACTTTGAAATTTTAAATATGCAAAATCCAATGCTGACTGTTTGTTTTAGTTTGTTTTCTTTTGAATGGGGAGGGAAGTTAAGAAAAGTGGAACAATAAGAATTTATCTAATATCTAATATCAATATCTAATTTTATTTAGATATTGTTCATAAAACACCTAATGCTAATAAATATTTGGTTTAGCACATAAATTAATTTGCAGGAAAATGAAGGTTAATGTTTTTGATCTCAGTCAGCATATTGTTCGACCGCCAGAAAAATCCATATAGATAACTTGACTCTTTTACCTACTCCACTGCCCCTACATATTTTGAAGTCACCTCGGTCTCCACCACGGAAAGTTAAATGTCTTAGCTGATGTTCTGATACACTTTTGAACCAAGTTCCAAGGCAGCTATATTTAGTGTATGTGCATCTACACTTAGAAAAGATTAAGCTACTTCCAGTGCCATCTTACCTGTCCTGTCTTTGCTGAGAAGCTGCAGGAAGAGGGGAGCAGTGAGAATTCCCAGTCAGGCATCAACCTGAGTCACTGCATAGTGTGGGTACAACCTTCACATACAGGAGGCTTTTATCCAGTGGAAGACTGCTAACTAATATTTCCATGCCTGATAATTGGCTATTATATAACAACAGATTGGGCTACCTAAACTGAAACTACCCAGCAGCAGGGTGATGTAGTTCCGTAGGCCTCTGCAGCAGCAGATCCCTACTGGCTGTACACAGCTACTTGGCTTTTAGGGGGCACTGCAGAGTAGCAGATCAGTGTTGGCAAGGGGTATCCAGAAATATACTCACAAAGATCCAGTAGTGTTGATCTGTGAGCACCTAACTCTTGCTAGTGGAGTGGGAGTGGAGATTTAAGGTATTTGCAGCATATTCTTCTGGTAAAGAAAAAGACAGAGTGTTGGTTTATGATTGGAGGATGGGAAAGATAGAAATAGGGTTGGATGAAGTGTGGTGGAGGATAATTTAGGCTTGGCTGCTTGGGGCAGGGGTAAGTAGAAGTGGGAAAAGGCAGAAGAACTTGTCTGGGGCCTCTGTCAAATGAATGAACACCATTATGCTCAGCGCTGAACAGCCATGTGGGTTAGTACATAGACTTTTTCTGACTGAGCTCTCAGCTGCTGCTGCTGAATTGGTAAAATATACTATGGATATCTTCTCTTGAACACATGTTCAGGCTGCCCTGTGACAGGACCTAAAAGCAGGAAATTCAGCTAATAAACTGCAGGGAGAAGCTTCTGTGTTTTAAAGTTCTGGTCTTGGCTTCCAAGGAAGAACTGTGACTTTTAACAAAGCCTGTTTTGTTCCCTCATTATGGAGACACAACTTCCATTGGAGATGCTTCCAAATTTTTATTTTTTTTTCATCAATTAAAACACTTAGCTTAAAATATTTTGAAGTAGTAACATAAGTTCTGTGATTTTTTTTCTTCTTTTTTTTTTTTGTGGAGAACTGTACTACGGGACTTATTGTGCTTGCCTTTTGTGTCTAACGTTGTCTTATTGAAACAACTTCATTTATTATCCCACTAATTTAAGTAACGCTTTACCTTTGCCATTCTGGTGGCAGAGATAATATAAAGAATTAGTCTATCCAGCTGCCTATCTGTCAGCTCTCAGATATGTTTAGCACTTGAGGATTAGTTTTTCCCCACCTAATAGCTTGTAGTGCTACATATTAATTACCTTCTGTGTGAAGAAATTTATTCTGAAATCCCTTGCTGACCAGTCTTTCCTTAGCTTTGGTTCATGCCCTTTGTTTTTCAGCCCATTACTCCATCAAATATTTTCAGGGCATCTGCATTCTCTATGCCCTTCAAAATTGTGCCACTTAATCACTGTGTTCTGCTAATCACTTCTACCCTAATTAATACATACCTTACCTAATCTCCATTCAGAACTCTTGCCCCATGTTATTATCTCAATTGCTCACTGTCTCCATGTTTGCTCTTACCATCTGGTTATCAGATTGTGTCAGGTATTCTGACTAATCACTTGCAGAAAACTCCACATAGCCTTCATTAAAAACTCAAGCTCTGGGACCAAATATCACAAATTTGTGGCCAAAACCTATGTCATGTCATGAGTTCAAAGTAGACAGCAGGTAACAATCCTAATATTACTGATCTGCTTCTCATTCAGTCTCTATGTTCATATTAAATTGCAGTCAGTATTTCCTAATAAAATTAAATACAGAAGGGAACAAATATGCAGACAGAATATTGTGAAGTAGCAAGCCTCAATGAATGAGCAAGTTCCATGACATTATTGGAGACTGTAAACTGAACTGATATGAAATTATACAACAGAAGTTGTATAATAACTCTGACTACTGAGTTTGTAAAAATTGGTCAGATATCATTAAGTACATATTGTTAAGCGGAATTAGATGAAAACAATGTATTAAAAGCTCACTGGTAGGCTGGTGTACTGGGTTTGGTGATGATAGAGTTAATTTTTTTCATAGCGCAGTATGTGTTGTGTTTTAGATTTTTGACCAAAAGAGAGCTGATAGCACTGTGAACAGTGCCTACAAAGCATCAACACCTTCTGCACTCTCTGTAAGTTCATAGAGAACGTACACAAAGTTGTGTGTGTTGTGATCTGCTGGAGGGTACAAAGTCTCTGCAGAGGAATCTGGACAGGCTGGATCAATGGGCTGAGGCCAGCTGTATGACGTTCAGTAAGGTCAAGTGTCAGGTCCCACACTTTGGCCACAATAACCCAATGCAACAGGACAGGATGGCGGCAGAGTGGCTGGAAAGTGGCCCAGCAGAAAAGGAACTGCAGATGATGGTTGATAGCTGGGTAAACATGAGCTAGTGTGTGCCCAGGTGGCCAAAAAGGCAGTTGGCATCATGGCTTTCATCCAAAATAGTGTGGCTGACAGGACTAGGGCAGTGATTGTCCCCCTGTACTAGTCACTGGTGAGGCTGCACCTTGAATCCTGTGCTCAGTTTTGGGCACCTCCCTACAAGAAAGAAATTGAGGTGCGGGAGCATGTCCAAAGAAGGACAAGAAGCTGATGAAGGGTCTAGAGAGTAATATATATGAAAAACAGCTGTGGGATCTGGAGCTGTTTAGCCTGGTGAAAAGGAGTCTCAGGGGAGACATTATTGTTTTCTACAACTACCTTAAAGGAGGTTTTAGCAAGGTGGGGATTGGCCTCTTCTTATGGGCAACTAGTGACATGACAGGAGGAAATGGCCTCAAGCCAAACCAGAGAAGGTTCAGGTTGGACATTAGGAAGAATTTCTTCGCTGAAATGGTTGTCAAGCATTGGAATGGATTTCCCAGGGAAATGACGGAGTCACCATCCCCAGAAGTGTTCAAGAAATGACTGGATGTAGCACTTAGTGCTATGGTTTAATTGACATGATGTTGTTTGGTCAAAGGTTGGACTCAATGATCTTGGAGGTTTTTTCCAACATTGTTTGGCTTTAATGATCCTATTATGCTATGACTGTTTATCATTCTGCCCTTGACACAATGAATAGGCTGAGAGGGGACAAAGTCCACAAATGACTGATCCAACTGCAGAGATATTTAGTACCCTATAATGTCATGTTCATCAATAAAAGTAAAAAGAGAGGATTTTAGGATGGTTAGATAAGTTCTGCTCAGGAACTGTCTAAGTATCAGTCTACTGCTGGGGCAGTGAGTGGCTGCCATCGTGTGCTGATTTTGGCTGTGATAGAGCTAATTTTCTTCAATGTGACTAGCATAGGACTGAGTTTTGGATTTGTGCTGGCAACAGTGTTGGTAGTCCAGGGATGATTTTGTTATTGCTGGTACTACTATTTAACTCTAACCTACTATTTCTTCTAGTGCTCTAGGTAGAGTCAAGCTTTTTCAAATGTAGGAACTCTGAGTGCAAAATGATAAAGGAACTTGAAGTATGGAGTTTGAAGCAGAAATAGTCCATATTAGTGTATAGAAGTTTCTGGTTTGTTGCAGTCTGCCGAGGGTTGAAGGAAACGGTCCACACCGGTGTGGGGTAGGAACAGGAGTGAACGTTTATTCAGGGGTGCATGAGACTTTTATGGGGTTCGGTCAGAGGGTTCTTGAACTCGGGAGGAGTTAGGGACGGACCGCGACAAGAAAGGGGAAGGGAAGGAGGGCTTTCAATGAAGAAGGGAGAAGTGGGAGTGGTCAGCCTTATATAGTGGTGCTGCATTGCACCACCAGCTGACCAATGGGTGAAGATACAAAAAACTTTTATAAAAAAACAGTAGCTTCGTGGAATGGGGTGATCAGCAGTTCGTCGGCTTGCATTCAGGTCTGGGACAGTTCCACCCACTCATTAAATGAATCTTCTTTTGAGTTCAGGTTCGATGTCCTGGATCAGCAGTCTCCCACAGGTGTTTCCCCCACACTGGTTATATTCCTTTGTTATGGAAATGCATTCCATACCAATCAAGGATTTGTGGGGTCCATACATGTAGTGTGGAGGTGCTGTTTGCCGTTCAGCCCAGAAGGAAACTAAGAAAGTGTTAGTACCACAGGGAAACAACTCCATTATGGGAATCATATAAAATAGTTTCATTTATATATATTCCCTTGATGCTATTCTCAGAAGCTTGTGAGCAAGAACATTGCCACACAGTGTTGTGTTATTGATGTATTATTCTTTTGTGACTTTCCAGTGCCACATACTGTGTCTTAATAGCCCCTACCACCTTATCAGCGATAGTTTCATCTGTTCTTGAAGGACAGGGTTAAAAATGGGACCAATCCAATTGAACAGAGCCAAAAGCATATTTATTATTGTACTGGCAGTTAACTCTGCCCGTCTGAATTATGTTCCTCAACTTCAGTATGTCCCAAATTTTCAGAGGTTTCTTAAAGTTTACCAATAAAGCTAGTGGCCTTCCTTTCTTAGAATATTATTTCTTTTCTTATAAAGAATAAATCTCAGAGAAAAGTAAATGTGGAGTACCTTTTTTTTTTTCCCATTTAGTTTCATGAGTTTTGGTATTTATTTTCCCAAATCTTTCATAAAATATGCTTTGTTATGTACCCTAAAATGAACAGGGGTGCTCTAATAGCTTTTGTTCTATTTTATTCATTTAAATATGCCATATGTACCTGAATAGCTATTATACCGTGATAAATTACTTTTATAACTTTATATATTGTAATTAATCAACTCTATCCGAATATAATATCCCAATATGGACAAAAAAGGGGTTTTTTTTGCTCAAAGCGTGTTCATTATTGGCATAGTTTATGCATTACATTAATATTTCCAGAATTATTCTAAGACTAGAATTCTATGACAGAATTATTCTAAACCCTACAAATCCTCCCTTCATAACCTTGTGTGCTTTTATGTCTTGCAAATATTTTAGCACTGTGAATACATGTTGATATTCCAATGGTGTTGTTATAAAGACAGAAGGTAGAAGATAAGGTATAGATGTAACATGGCATCATGGATTATATTACAGTAATGACAAAACCACAGGTAATAAAATGCCAGAGCAAGGTTTAAAATTGAATTCAGTAATTTATATGGACTTTGACTACCATTATAGTACTGATGTGTTATTGCAGAAATTATGGCACACAGTGTCAGATTGGTGAGTATCTTCTGTTTAATAGATCAATTTAAAATCAGTGTGTTGTTTGAGAAAGCGTTCTTGGCTATTAGGATGTGGGGTAAGTTTTTCTTACCTCAGTTTTTTTAGAATGTAGTGTATGAATGTATATTTACACATAATGTAATTAATAGCTAGATGTTATTTGCCAAAAATACACTAGACTCATCTTTTATGAATTCCCTTTATCGGGATGTAATTTTTATGCCATTCTCAGTATGGCATACAAACACATGTGAAACAGGTCTTCATCAAGGACTTTATGGTTGAAGTGTATCTAGAAACAGATCCATTATCATATCTTAAGTTTCACATATTATTTGAAACAGCAGAGGAATAGGTGACAAGCTATGAATTAAAAGTACAAAGCAAATGTATTCTATATTCTATTTTATGTGTTTGACCTGGTGATTTTCAGTTTTCATGAATTCAAATCCTGTAAGCCATAATTCTTTTGAGGATTTGTACCGTATTCTGATTTCTAAGACTAAGTAGGTCAAAATAGTTTTGATAATAATTGTGTCTCTATTTTACAGATGAGTTGAAGAGCCTATTTGGAAGAAAATCAAATTACAGGTGATAAATTACTTTTAATGTAATTTCTAAGGAAAAAAGAATCAACAGTATGCACAGAGTATGCTCAGACCCTTTTTGGTGTTTGTCCCTCAGGACACTGTTTACTGCTTGCACCAACATATTTGTAGTAAAAGAAACCATAACACTTCATATGTATTGGTGCTCATGGGAAAACAGCAAAGAGATAGGACTCATTAAGGTGTATTTGGCATGTAAACATGTATGACTCCTCATGGTTGTTTCTAACAGTTTGTAAATGAATTAGAGGCTAGAGAAGATCATATTAGAAAGAAACTGCAATTTTATTGAGGTAATTTTCCATAAATGTCTTCCCTTCATCACAAGATGTAAAAAATCATTCAACTAACATATTCCCGGTTGCATAACTTACTGTTCAGATACTGTTGTCAGCTCTGGCTGAGGCTGCTGTACTACCTATGGTCATATGCCCACTATGTGAAATAGGCTGCAATTTTCTATTCTTTTTTTTTTCCATTTCTAGTGTTTTGGCAGGATAGGGAAAATGACTACTATCAAGTTGAAGCATTTTTGTTGAGACTTGGCATATCATAGATTTACAACTGAAGACAGTACTAGATGGTTTCTGCATTAAGAAACAGTACTTCATCACACAAGAGAATCACTTACGACTTGGAAAGCCAAGGGGTTCAGAGAGCCAAACTAATGCCCTCAAAACTGTTAATTTCCTCAAAAACAAAAGAATATTATTAAAATAATAGATGTAAGGAGAAAAAGGTAATTCAGATCAAACGGTGGAGTAGAAGACACCAAATGTAGTTAAACTTACAAAATTAATGTATGATGTGTCACTATAACTGTACAGAAAACGCTGGAAGTGAGCAGATGGTGCCATTAACTAAATCAATTATTGGGCCATACTGATGTAATAAGAATTGTGTTGCCATGAATCATCTCACTCGTATTTTCGTACCACTGTTTCGATTGGCAAAAACACCTGCAGTTTAAGTGTTTTATTTGAAATCAAGGAAGAATAAAAATTGATTCAGTTCTGGAGGACTGAAACATAAGGTTTCTTTTAAGCGTGGGCTTTTGGGAACATGAGGTGTAAACACGTCATCTATAGAGCAGCCAGCACTCTTCTGTGATTCAAAGGCAATAAGCAGGTGTTAACAAACTGAATGTATGCACTTAAGTCAATACTCAGCTTCCACTAATATGTGAAAAAAATTCCTATGACTTAATTTAGTCCTGTTCTTAATGAAACTTTGTCTGAACACAGCTTGTCATGATTTCAGATGAATTAAAGAGGAGGAAAGGATGATGGAAGAATTTGATCTGTCTTTGTGAGTTTATCAAGGAGAGCCTATATGGAGAAAGAAGAGGGAAAGTGCACCAGCACTACGAAAAGTCATGTTTGTCAAAACTGGTACTTTTTCAAGTGGAAATGCTAAATTAACAAAAATATGTGAATGAAAATTTGAGAGTGAGATGTGTGAAAGTTTTACACTGAAAAATTTTGTCTGAACTAGTTCTTAGAAGATAGGTAGGCAGAAGAAAACGTTTACAAAAAGTTGTAGTATATTCTTAACACTAAAATCTCCACTGAGACTTTCCACAGGCATTAAGCAAATGTAGGCATCAGGTAGAACTTCATAATCTAGATTTAATTTACTATTTACTGTAAGTATCAAAGGGTTATATTGAACTTTCAGCTGCGCCTTAAGTCTGTTTTCTTTGTGTTGCCCTTCAGAGATCAACATTTATCACAATCTAGTAGGCAAAACAAAATGTAGGACTGTAAGACACACATTTTTACTCCTTCTAAATCTAGTAAAAATGTGATTCAACAAAATTATTTAAATGGAGACTGAGAATATGAGCAAATAAGCAAATAAACAACAAAGTTTCTAACTGAAAATGAAGGAAAACTTAATACAATGAAAAAAGAGTGCTGATTACTACATTGCACTGTAGGAATGAAACCTGAAATTTTGCTTGACAGCATTAGGGTGGTGATAGGGAAGAATTTATTGTATCTTATGACACTTTTATAAATCCCTTCTTTCCATTTCTTTTCTTTTAGTGAAAACTCCAAGGTAAAAATTCTTTGCTCTTCTTCAGTTCCTGCAATCCCCTGTGGATCATTGTTCACCTTACACACAGGACAATCAGCATTATATGAGAGACAGGAAAAAGTACTGCCTATACACTTTTGGCAACAACAATGAAATTTAATCATGTCCTGTCTTGTGTGTCACACACTGTCATTAATGTGTGGATTTTCTATTATTCCTTTAATAGAATGGTGTGAGAGATAAGGAAGATGCTCCCAGGGCAAGAAACAAAAGAAGTATTTCTTCTAGTCCTCCAGAACATCATACTACTATCTGTTTTCTTGCCTGCTCTGATGTTACAAACTACATTTTCTTATGTTTCAATAATGCTTGAGGTGAGGAGGCTATGCATTGGATTGTTTGGCATTGCTGACTGAGCTGAAAAAGAACAAATTTGGATGAAAAGTGGTGCGTCAAGTGGAAAATGTGGAATATATACATATATCATACCAGTCACATTCCCAGTATTATCACACCCCAAACTAAAGATTTTAACCCTGCATTGTCATCTATCTTCATGCCAGAAATGAGATTTTAATCTCTAGCACTGAGGTGAAGACTTTCTGTTATTTTCAGTCTGGAGATGAAGTAGTTTTGAAGGTGAAGTGGCTCTGAAGGTCACAGGAGTTGTGATCCTAAAGTATGAAGTTTGAAATCTCAGATACATAAATCTTTTAAAACATTGGAGTAATACGAAAAAGAATTTAATATTTAAGTTAGTATCCCCTGCTTATGGCTGACTTGTCAATTAACAGTCAGTGTTTAACTTCCATTTTTAAAGACTCAATTTGAAAGTTGCAGTTTCAAAACTTTCATTAAAACCCACCTTGTAAAATTAGAAGACATTTCCTGAGAAATACATCTAGTTTTTCTGAAGTGTACATGGAGCTTTGACCTGAGGTACATTTAACCATCTACCTTTAACTTTACTTATTTGCTTAAGTTAAATTGATACCAGAGAAGGTGATGTGGACAAAATAACTAGCTTCTTTGCACAATGATAACAAAAAACAAGAAAATCTTTGTTTGTTTGTTTGTTTTGACACAATATAATCTTCACATATTTTCTTCATAGAAAGGACTCTGTTCATGAAGAAGCAGAATTTTCACCTNTCCAAACATCCCTTAATATGTGAACAAGAAACCTATACCTCTAAAATCCCAAAAATCCACAAAATTCACCCCAAACCTTAGGCATCAATCCCATGAATTAATGTGAATATACTGGGGGAGTGCTTAGAAGAAGGAAGAGATAGTAATTCAGTTGCTCTATAGATCCTGAAACTAAGTATTAAAGTATTGGAGATGTTATATGCCTAAACTTTACTCTTGTGAATAGACCCTAAATTTGATTTGTAGTTTTGATAGAGTCTTTTAAACATCTGAAGACTCCACAGAGCCCTTCATAAATGTGCAATATGGTGAAGCTTATAGCTTGAAATTGCAACAGTGAATAGTAAAATGGGATTTTTTTGTTTTGTTTGTTTTGTGTGAAAACATTGAACGGTAATTTAACCTACAGCAAATTAATGATAGTATTTACTTCAAAGTATACTTTAACTATAAAGAATGACTTCTTGTGATGTTATAACACTTTATCAGTCCAAAGACTTCAGTAGTTTTAGCCTCTTTTCAGACAGCACTGTATTATACATAAAAAAGTCATGGTACACATACTCCTTGAAAAGCAAAACAGAAGCAAACATATCTATCTCTCTGTGCAGTTGTAATGGTTGAGATGTGGAAGAGTAATTCATGCCTCTGAAAATATTAGCAAGTAATGTTAGAAACAGAAATGTCAGCTGCACCATATGCCCTACAAATGTCATTTGTAAAATAGAGAAATATTTTCTTCCTGACTCTCTAGCCTAAATTGCTTACCTGACTTATGGAGAAATTGAAATTATCTGTAATGTAATTGTCTTAAAATCCATGAAATCTTTTCCTTTATTTTTTACTGAAAAGTTCTACTCTGCAGTGGAAAAAGGGCTTGTATTATTTTGAGGCTATGCATCATGCAGAAAAACATATTAATAATATGTAAAATATGAATATTTGAATTAAGAACCCCCTTAATTGTTGAAATATCGTATTAAAAACACACGCACACAAAACAAAAAAAAATCCCCAAACAAACCCTCTCAAGCCCCTTAAAACTTTTTCTTCTCGTAAAACCTGATCACTGAAGCAAGTAACATAGCCTATTGCTTGGGGTATATTTTTGTTTTTGTTGTTGTTTGGGTTTTTTTTAGATATTCTAATTCCAATCTTATTTGACATTTTAGGCAACAGGATCATGTATTTGTTTAAAAACATCTGTTTTGCCATATTGTTGTTGCATTTAGACAATTTGTTCCAGACTGCTTAGCTTAGTTTTAAATTTTATTATTTGGCTTATATAAGAGCAGCTATTAACTGTCACAGGAATTTTCATGAGTGGATGATCTGATCTGCTATGGCATATAGCATATACCATATACCATTTAAGGGCTCTTCAAAACATATTATCCAAGACCTGTGATACATGATAGTCATCAATAACCTGACATTAGTGTAATGATGCAATCTTTCAAACAGGGATTTTCATAATGCTTGGGTTTATATCATCTTATCTTTAGATAGTATAACTTTCCCAGTGGTTGTTTGTCTCTGTCCCTAGGGCCACGACAACTTCCTTTCCTAGGTTTCTGTACACAGGATGAACAAGGCACTCAACTTTTGGATTGTTAGGGTGGTATTTAGAATTAACTGGGGACTTGAAAGGTTTATGTTTTAGGGGGGGGCTTTTCACAAATGATGGCATTCTGAAGACAAAAGAGACCATAATGATACCTAAGAAACAAAGTATTGTAATTTAAGCTGAAATCCATGCCTGTACTTCAACTTTTACAATGTTTCCAAACTAGACAACTCCAAATTTCAGAATAAAATTTGTGAATATTTGTGCCTAGCTTCAAGTGAAACAATAATGTTTTCTGTGAAAGTAATAAACTTTCCCTAAAGTAATTTAGTTTCAAACCCATGTTTTTCAAAAGAACTTATTTTGTATTTTTAAGGAAAATAGTCAATGTATCTCTGTACACCAGCTTTTTTTTTTTTTTCTACAGAAAGCAAAGTTAGTTTGTACGCAAAACCAAGATTAAAAATGGTTGCATTTTGCACGGTCTGCTGTTCTGAGACCTTAAGCAAATTCTGATCTTAGAAGCAATCTCTTTGTTGCAAACCATAGCTCTGTGTGGGCCAGTTTTTCTTGATCAAAATTGCCTTGGAGCTCCTATATTCATGGCAATCATGGAATGAGCTTCTCTCAGCCTACTCCACCATATTTTTTTAGTGGGGAATGATAGAGTGGAGAGTCTGTGATTCTGTTTCTCTGCTGCCAAATATCACAATTTTTAAGGGGGGAGGGGGAAAGGAAAATTACTAGAGGGGTGAACTTGCGAAGGTAAAACAACCCAAGGGGACAATTTCAGGCTCTGTTTCTCTTACATGTTAGAAAGATCATGGCATGTCAAGGACTCCTTTACACATTAAGAGAATGAGCAACAACAAGAAAAAGAGAGCTTGGAGATGTCTTCTTCCAGTGACTCTCAGGTCAGCTCTATATGCTAAGCATGACACCCTATGGTATAGGATAACCCTTTGGTCAGCTGGGGTCAGCTGTCCTGGCTGTGTGCTCTCCCACTTTCTTATGCCTCTCCCCAGCACCACTCAATTGAGGTGTTGCAGGAATGGGAAAAGGCCTTGATGCTGTGCATGCACTGCTGATCAACAGTAACTAAAACGTGACTACGCTGTTAACATTATTTGTGCCACAAATTCAGACCGTAACATCATAGAGGTTACTATGAAGAAAATTAATTCTACCCCAGACAAAACTAGTACACAGCATTATTAGATTTGAATAGAATGAACAATAGTAGATTCTGTTCAGTGGCTAATGGGTTTTATTCTGTCAGTGTAAGTAGTTCACAGAAACTGATTACCTCATTAATGTTTTAAACTATATGCTCACAAGAAGGCTGTTGTGCATCAAAGTAAACTTTGAAGGTTAACAATAGATGATATTTTTCACAAGAGAGGATGTATGCATGCTTTAAATCCTACAGGAAAATTTTAATTTCCAAGTTTTAAGGAAGTCTTATGTTCAGGGTATGATGTGGAATTTTCTTGAAATATTGGTCATCTTTAGAGTCACAAATTCCTAGTGAAAACCTCACACTGCTCATGTGGAAGCAGATTATACTTTAATAAGGAGTCTATCAGACATATTTTAGCCTACACTGTACAATTACTCCAGATTGAGGTATATCTAAGTCTCTAGCAGACTACTTGCAGACTGAAACGTCCAGACAACATTTCATCATTAGAGTCCTTAAAAACACAAAACAAATTTTAAGGGAAAATCCATTCCCACAAAAAGAAAACCTCTTTGGAGGAGAATGTGGTTTACAAACCACATAAGATATCTTTATGTGTTTGTAAAAAGCCTAACACAATGAAGGTGTAGATTCTGATCTGAAACTGTTTGAAAGCAACTGCAACACTGAGATATAATTTCAATGTTCAATTTCCCTTGTTCAGCCTTCTTTAAGGAAGGAGTTGTTACATTTCTCTGTGGTATAGCTTATTGTCAAGAAAATAAAACTTCCAAAAGATGAAGTGACAGAACTTGAAGATCTTTATCTCTTCAGTCAGGCTAAAATTGGTGGCCAACAGGGCTATACAAGATTATATCTGTTAAGGTTCTATGACAAACAATTTGTAGGAACTTGTAAGGAAAAAATGTACACCTCCATCAAAACAAAGTTTACTTGTCACTGCAGGTAAGGTGTGCAGGAAATGAAGGTACATATCTCTACCTGTCCCTGTCAACCAACTCTCAAAGAAAGAAAGAAAAAAAAACCACTTCTGTACCTCAAAGGGCTAAGATTCTGAATCACAAGCTGTGTTAAAAATTGAAATATTATATTATTCCAGGCAAAAGCCATTCTAACGACAAAATTTGAAAATGGCATCCAAGTCTAGATATTATTCAGTTTGTCTGATACAGATTGATGTGCATATTTGACATGTATGATTGACATGAGTGTTAGCATATTAACAAAGATTGATTTTAACTAAATGCAGAAATACTGAGTTGCTTATTAATAAATAGCAAGATCAATGGTAGTTGCAGTTTAGTTAAAACTTTTTGTGTGTTTTAAACAGAATATTAAAATCCCATCTATTTGGCTTAAAATAAACTCCAGATAATTATTGTCTGTTATCTATCATTTATACCCAGCTAATTCCTTCTTATCCTAGCCCTGGCTGCTGTTCATAATAAGAGAATGCAACAGATCATCAACATTTCCCAAGACATCAATAAAGCCAGAGTCTCTTGTGCATATTCACTGGAAAGCCAACAAAATAATTTGTAAATTTTAGAGGTTCAGTGAAGCCTAAAAAAGTCATGCTGAAGTTCAGATTCTTATATTAAAAGTACATCTGCTTATATACTGTGGTGTCTGCTCTTGAGTGATTTTTTTGCAAATTTCAGTAAAGAATAGATCAAACAGAATGGGTCACTAACTCCTCATCTGTCACATGCTACTGGATTTTTCAGATAATAGTTATTTAAATACACTCTTACTCATCTGTTAATTCTCCAGACATCTGTTACAGTTTTCAAACTTCTGCAATTGAATCTGCAACTATGTTTAATATTGAATCTGCAACTATGTTTAATATTAGTTTAAGGGCTCACAAAACTACTCGTTTTCCATTCTTAAGGATTTTGACAAGAATATATAAACTGCAGTTGTAGGCTTTAAATTATTAGAGTTCTGTCATTACTGCTGTGGTTAATGAAGGGTAAACCTTGAAAGTTCATAGTAAGAGTTTGGATAATCATTCATAAGCTGATGTGCATATTTAAACTACTCATTCAGAGAATTAACCATATAATTCACAGAGTTTCTCTTTCAAGTATTCATTGATTGCCACTGTCTCACTCTGAGTTTTGTTGTGAGCGTGGAAAACCCCATTTTTATTTTTTTTTTAATTTCAGAAAATGCTATATATGTGAATTGCAGAAGAAAGAAGTGCTGAACTAAAACTCATTTAGGAAGGGATTTCTAGTGGCTGGCAGATATCTGAAAATCTTGTGTTAGAATTGAAAGGGAAGAATAAATCTGTGTTGTCTATTTTAGCACAAGGAAGCATTCAACTAGATGAATGAAGATGCAAGTGGGGAGATTTGACAATTAAGTTGGGCTAGGAAGAATCCAAAAAGCGTTGTGGTGATACATACAGTGTCAGCATGAAGTGGAAGTTAAAATTTGGGGTAAAGATGTAAGACACATTAAGTCAGAAAACAATTTTAATAGGACAATAGGATCAATTAAAAAAATGAATTGTCTATAGAAACTGTACATGAGTTTAAAGATGAATGGTAAACAGTGTAGAAAGCCAAGATCAGTTACTTAACAGATAGAGATGAATTGAAAGAGGATCTAATCAGTTTTACAAAGGCTTATTTAATGTATTGTAGGTACCAACAGTGTGGCATATCCCTGTTTATAACACTGCAGAGCAAAGCACAATACATCAGACAGTGCAGTTATACCTCTTTTGCCATTTCATTCCTTTTTTTGTCTTATACACATTATTTTCAGTTGTTGTGTGAGGCTAAAAAAATTGATGTCTTACTTTGGTTTTGGACATTTGCAATGGGAGGAGGGAAAGTTCTCGTTTCATCATTTAATTTCAGCATTTTCTACTATCTGGGAAAATAAGTTGGTCCCAGAGCCCCAGTGACACCCACCATGTGAATTTACATACTCTAAGGCAGTAGAACTAGAAGTGAAAAGGACACTTAATTATGAAAAGGTTTTTTTCGTATAAGAAAAGCCCTTGATTAGGTTAAGACTGGTCTATTTTGCATTAAATTTTGTATTGTCTGCTCTCAAAACCTCCAAATATGAGCTATGTTTGAAGACAGAACAGAGAAAATAAATGTCCAGGTGCACTCTGAAATCAATGTTAATTTTTCAAAGCCCTTAATTTCCCCTCTTTTGTGATTTTCCTCCACAGTGAATCTTGCCTCCTTTCAGGACACATGATAATGAAAATGACTTATCTGTTTTCATCCAGTGATCATGATTGCCACTAGTAGAATTATCTTTGAAAACATCACACTTTTATCCTCCTGCTTTCATCTTTTTGGAAGCATTAATCTTCAATGTAGGAAGGAAAGCAATATCTCAAGTCAGATCTACTCTTCCACACTATTCAGCTAGCACAGCTATTTTTAAACAAAATCTACTAAATAAATTTGCAGTGCATCCTCAAGTGTAGTTAATAATAAATACAGAGTTATGACAGTAAACAGCAGCATAATCAAACCTTTCTTTTTATTTTTCAAACCAGCCTGACAGCACTGTATATTATTTTTGTGCTCAGGATCATGATGTTGACAAAATCCAGGGCTAGAGAATTCTTCAGAAATACAGGAAAAAAATATTTACTGTGAATTCCAAGTTCAATGCTTTAAAAGAATCTGATCACATACATAGGGAGCATGTTCCTGGCATACAGAACGTGCATGAACACAAATGGTTTATAAATAAAATTAAAAGCTCTCTGGCAATCATAGTGATTTGGTTTTGCTGTGTCAGTATTATATGAGTGTCACTATTATAGTTATGATGAAAAGACAGTGTTTTCAGCATAGCAGGCTGACCCTTTGTAAATTTGTGACAGCCTTAATGTATCTGAAGTAGTTTTATTTGAGGTTTTCTGTTTCTGCTTCTTTTTTTTTTTCCCTACCCACTTAGGGTTAATTTATTTATCTGGAAAGATCTGTTTACATAACTGACTCAGTAATGTCAGAAAACATTTTTCACCTAAATTCAATTGCAATGCAAAGCAACTCATTTCTAGCTTGCAGTCACTCTAAGGTCATGAAGTTTAATTTTGATTTTGGAAATAGAATACATTCTTTGGTCTCTAAGTTCAATATGTTGAGAATTAATTTTATGGTATTTTCAACACGTGGCATTTATCCAAAGCCTGCCCTTGTAGACAAAGTCTATTTTTCATTTGAACCCAAATATTTGTCTATAGCAGCTGAAATGCTTCTGGTCCAAAACAAACTAGATAATGCAAGGTGTGTCAAGAGACAACCTGCATTGATCATTTGTGTTATGAAATGTAAGAAGAGGGAAGAAACCAGCTACCTATCTGACTGTATAATGTAACTGGAGAAGTATTCTCAAAATGTAAAAAAAAATATTAAGACAAACTCATCTGGATTTTCAAGTTAAGGAAAACAGAAGCTTGATATGTAAGTGAAAGCTTGTGACTTCTGGTCAGTGATGGACCAGCAGCACATATAATGACCTCAGGGCAGCTATTTATTTTGCCTCTACATGTACATGTAACTAGATGATATTTAACACAATACAAACCATTCTATGATTCGATGGTTCTATGGATGTGGCCTGTAAAAAAAGACTTTAATGTTTATTTTAAAATGAATTTGTGTTAATTTGCAGAAAATTTCACCCAATGTTTTTAATTTTATTTATGTATTTATACAAATTTTATTACTACAAGCTTCTGAGGGTGTTACAGGTCCTTGATGCAAACATATTTTTTCTATGTTCTATTCCCAGTATAAAATTTTAACTCAGAATATACACCTTCCCATACAGGAAACATGCATAACATATTTATTTAATTTGTTCTATAAATATAAACTTTGACTATATATAGCGGTAAAAACGGAAAACAAGAAGTTAGTGCATGAACATCCTGCAAAGGCAGATTAATACCATTTTACCTAATTCACTGAGGTTATTACTTCTAAGATTTTCTTTATAATTTATTTTTGGCATTTTTTTACTCCTTTTTGATGTAGCTACAGCCTAATCCTTATTTTTCTCTAGGTATGACTGCCCTTTCTCCACTTAGAAGAAATGGGACTACTAGTTATACAGAAAGTGTTTAGCCTTTTGCAGGGTATGTTAGAGTTGTTGAGACATTATCCTTTCCTTACAACAGCAGAAGATGAGGAATCTTAAGATATGAAAATAGCTTGTGTGTGGAAAATCTTCAGCATAGAATAGTTTAGAGCAAAACTTTTTATATTCATTACAAACAAACAGAAACTCCCTTAGGCAAACTCTCTGAGATTGGGAAAACAGTTCTAGATAAGCTCCTCTCCCCATTTCACTTCTCACCTTTTTTATTTTTTATTTTTATTATTTTTTATTTTTTTTAGGTAGATTTGCAAGTGATTTGGCTGGGACAATTGTTTTCGAGATGGTCCCATAAGACTAGCACAATAAAGGCAGAATAGTTAACATGTACAGTATTTAAGGTGAATGGCTAATGAGATTGGATGATCTCTTCCACAGTGTTTCTAATGTTCCAACACACATAGCTGTAGCAGTAATTGTGTTGTGCTGCTCATCATTGATACCAGTTTTGTCGGCTCTATTGTGCTGATCTCATACACAAGTTGTGATCTGAATAGGTAATTACATTAAATAAGAATTTGACACTTTTTCATGGTACTGAGAACAATAGACCTACAATCACTTTAGAAATTTTTACAATAAGTTTTTTCTGAAGAGGGATTTTTATATACACATATGCATACAAGTGCTAGATTGTTGTCATCCTGCAAAAGGAAGGATTTCAAGCTGAAGGAACTCATTCCCTCACTTCATCTTTTTTTTTTCTCGTCAGCTATTTAGAAACAGCTAATACATTGTCACACCAACAAAAATCAAAAGCAAAAGCAAGTTTTTACATCCGTTCTTTTAGATTGCATTTTAATACACTTCATAGCATTGATTTCTCATCTACAGTATTCTTATTAATTTATTAGCCCACAATCAAAAAGATTCCTTTGCTCTCTGTCATCCTTTGTCTGAAAAACAACAATAAAAAGTTTGCTAAGTGGCAACAAATAATTCTTTTGTCTTTTCTTACAAGTGAAGAGAAAGGGGGAAAGTGGAAACCTTTGGGAATTTTTTTGTGGTTGTTTAGTAGAAGCCAATATGTGATAAGATAGACAGGTGGATGGTTTCTAATGTCAGTTTACAGTGACTTCTTTTCATATGATGTCTAACTCCAGAGACTCATTACCAACAGATTTTTCTCAAGTCTTGAGAGAGATGATTTTTCCATGGAGATTCAGACAGATTTACTTCTAGTGCATTCATGATAACAGAGGCACATACTAAAAGAAATAAGCTTTTCTGCAGAAAATATTAATTTTTGATCATGTCGCCTGACATTTGTTTTTGTGGTGCAATATGCAATTTCTTCCAGTGGCTGATACGGTTTTAAAAGGCTACCAGCCCCCTTTTCTCTTTTTTGTTTTTTTTTCTCTTTTCTTTCTTAAAAGAGACAATCCTGTTAATCTAGTTATAATTCACAGGTGGTGAGAGTTCATTTTTTTTCAAACTTTTACGGAGTGGAATTAGAAATTTGAATCCCATCTTGTAGCTACAAATGGTTGCAAACAATCATATATTGGTCATTTATTTTACTGCCAATGTTTACAATTATTGTGTGACAAAATTTGTAGCCTATGGACTTTGGTTAACAATGGTCAACTTTAAACAAAATATTGCCTTTGAATTTTGGATTCACAAAGGCATATCCTGAAGTAAACAAAAGTTAAAAGTAGTTAGATGGTGATCTGAAATGATAATATACTGTGTGAAAATGTTTAAATTTAATATTTTCTTATAAGCAATGCAAAAAAAAAATAGTTAAAGACAGGTAAAGGAAGATACTTCTGCTTCTGCAACTGTTACTTCACCTAGGAGCATTCACAGTGCCGATGTGGTTAGAATCTGTCTCGACCCTGAAGTCAGTCACACTACGATACAACAGTAAAGGAAAGATGACTCACATGTGAACTCTGATGGGGGATGCTTGGAATGATGGTATTTGTCTTCCCAAGTCACCACAGCATGTGAGGCAGTCCTGCTTTCCTGGGGATGGCTGAACACGTACCTGCCTATGGGAAGTGGTGAATGAATTCCTTGTTTTGCTTTGGTTGTGCACATAGACTTTGCTTTCCCTATTAAACTGTCTTTTTCTTAACCCAAGAGTTTTCTCACTTTTTACCTTTCTGATTCTCTCCTCCATCCCACTGGTGAGGAGCGAGCGAGTGGCTGTGTAGGGCTTGAGCTTCTGTCTAAGATTAAACCACAACAGACATTATAAAACTGTATAATTGAGCTAATCAGACTGATTTTATGATGGCATCAATTTAGAGAAATGAGTGTGTTGGATTTTTAATAAAAAAAGAAAAGAATTTTGCATTCTCAGTGGGAATTATAGTAGGACACTTTTGAAATTATGCACACCTGGGCAATTATTTTACAAAAGATCTTAAATGGCCTCGAAAATCTTATTCTAGTGTCAGTCTAGAATAATTGATTCAGAATTCCCATAACCCAGTGTCTTTCAAATTTAAATGTATTGACTTGTCATCTACTAAAATGAAGCCTTTGCTGTGACCAGTATTTTAATCTAAAATCCAATCTGCTTATCTGAATCTTTTTCTTTATGCATAGTGTACATTACTACACTTATAGAAATAGTAAGAGAACTTTAAAGATGCCTGCTAAAATACTGAAATGATTTAATCTAGTTTTACATTTTTTGCATCACTAAGCTTCTATTGAATTCAATTGGGAATTGTAAGAAAATGTCTTCGAGTTTTTCGTATTTCTGTAAAATACAGTGGGACAGAGATCCTCATTTTATTGTAGAGTTACTATATCACAGAGTCTGGATAATAATTGCACCTTTCTGATAAATTTGATTTTCATTATTCTATTGAGATGAGAGATACCTATTGCTGTTGATAGAATCTCTTTCTTACGTTTTAAAATTCAGAATTTCAAAAGGGAGCATAATTCCATAGCAAACCACTTGTAAAAAATAGATTAATCAAGATTTATTTTTCCTGCCTTTTTTATACAATCTTTTTTACTGTTTCTTTACATTTTCATTATACAATAGACTTTTTTTTTAAATGATAGGTAGTAAAATTAATCCTTTAACTGAAGATGCTAGGTACCATTTTTTCACTAGTTTGATTGGATGGCCTATTCCCTACTGTGCCCAAGAATTTTGACAATGTATTTGGGAAAACTACAATATCGAATTTTGAACAATTTGGAGCTTGCTCATGCGCAAAAAGCAATGGTTTTGGCCTGCACCATAGGCATAGGAATTAAAACATTGGTCTTGCCAGAAGACTGAAGACATAAGAAAGATTGCTTTTTTTGGTGGTAGAGTTGGCGTGTTTCAATTTATTTTGTGTGTTAACTATCACCTGAACTAAGGAAGTTTCTGTCTGTGAAAGTACGTCATCTACTAGAGATCTATTGAGGGAGGGGAGAAACATTTTTTCCTCTAACCACCAGCACCATTTTCAGTGCCTGGATTTTTGCTAAACAACACCAAACCACTGTAGTTTCCCCAGTCTTCATCAGTACTGAATCCCTACTGACTAAACCAGCAAATCCAGTCAGGTTCAAATTGCCTGCTTTGCCTAAAAATGTCACTTCAGTCTGGCACTGTGTGACAGGGGAGTTAGAAAAAATCCTAACAATAGATATTATTTTTTTTCACTTTTTCAGGAATATTGATTGAAACTGAAAGTAGACTATACTACATTGCCAAATTTCCTGTGTATTATTCTGGCAGTATCTATTTCAGGATCTAGCCATTTTCAAAAAAAATACAGGGTTTAAATCAATATTTATTACAAAGAAACTATAGAATGAAATATTTCTACAGAGTCTGAATGAGTTTAAAATAAGCAGCTAAATGGAAAACGAAAGAAGGATTTTTTGACTGTATTTCCATTAAGCAATCGAGTTTGTAGAAAGCTGATAACTTGTATATTAATTAATGAATTTGTACTAACATGTTTGCTACTCAACACCAATGTGTGTAAATACCTAATGCACTCCAAGGTTAAGGAGATATTGTTGAAAGCAGTGGAGCTGCTAGTGGTTTAATGAGTTCCACCATCGCTGCTAGCTGGTTGTGCACACACTGTCAGACTGTCCTGACATGCAGTAAGTAGCCCCAGATGAAGTTTGTGACTGGTAAGAAGTTGTATCTTATGACAGTTGCCTACAATTATGTGCCCATGGCTTTCATGTTCCTTCAGAAGCGTTCTTGTCCAGGCAATGACAGCATGTGTTATTATGTTGGGTTAGGAAGAAAATGTTCATGGTAGAGTTGCTGAAGCAACTTTACATTTAAAGTAAATTTTTATAAATTTTAAAATTCCAGAGAAAGCAATAGGTGCATTCACGTTCTGGAGAAAAGAAAAAGTATCCAACATGCAAATGGATATTTGTGTGAAAAATGGGAGAAATGAAGATGGAGCAGTTGAGTTTTTCATGGATTAGCAAGCTCCAAGGGCAGCTTAATGGGAGCTAAACCAAATAATTTCATCAGAGGATATAAAAAGAAATATGAAAAGGAAAAATATATAACAAGGTCAATTAACTGTTCTAACAGGTTTCCATACCTGATCAATTTGGATGAGTAAAATGGCTATTTTTAAAGATTTCTTCATGGAAATAATATGATTAATAGAAATGAGCACAAATCAAGCTGTTAAAAATTTTTCCACTGAGATTGTAAATTTCTAACCTATTTTTTAAACAACCTGCAAATAAATAAATCCCCAAATCCTTTCTGATTCTGTTTAAACCCCAGTCTTCCTAGTCAAAGAAGCCTCTCGCTGCTTCAGCCACATTGAAAAGTTACCTGCACACATTACAGGTTGCCTTATTAGTCATGACAGTAACTGAAGACCTTTTATATTTTACTGATGGAAATATAATGTTATTTGATCCTTCCTGGGCTGACTGGTTCCTTGGTTTGCAAATACCCCTTTTTGACCTTAGAATTTAAAACAAAGTTGGCACTCTCATTACTGCATTAATATATGCCTGCACTATTTTTTAATAATGTTATTATTGTAATTGTTCAGGAAAGCTGGCTTTTTTTGGTCTGGCTCCCCACAAGATAATGTAAATCGGCTAAGTATACATGGAATCATTCCAGCTAGCATTTTATATAAATTCTGAATATTTTCCTGCACCAAGAACATATTAATTCTAAGTGGGAACTATGAAAATCAATGCTAATGAACCTCCCAGTGACCATAAATCTTCTTATATGTAAGTAAATGGAACTCAGTTAAATATAAACTTTTGTATCCTCTGATGTATAAATGTGATTTACCACAGTATATTTAAGGGAATTAACATTGTGCTTAGAGCCAGTGGATGCCTGGGCCAATCTGTACTGGATTTGTGCTTCTCCATTCCTCTTTCTTGGTGTGTGCATAAAGCTCTGCTCCCATAGCAACTGCTATTGTTTGGGGCCATATCTCTATGCATTCAAAAGGCACCTTGATTTACACAAGCCTTTCACAGTAACCACTAGGAAAACAATTTTTTAAAAAATATCTTAAATTCCACTGCCACAGAAGAATGAAATGAGTGTGCTAGGACTGTAAGCAAAGGAGTCTGTGCCAGACAGACAGGATCTCTGCCTTCCATCTCCATCCAAATCTAGCAGGAACACACTGAAGCCAAAATCAGAGAAAGAAGCAGTGTTTGTGCGGCTGCAAATTTATCAGTGCTAACTGAGGAGTAACTAGCAATTTTTGTCAAATTGAAATTGATAATGAGAAGATGCTTAAATATTTGAAATAAGATTTTTTGTTATTTAACCATACTTTCTGCCTATGCTCTGTCTTACTCAAGGTGTTGCTTTCCATTCTAGTACCAGCCTGCATTAATGAAGTCTCAGAATTAGACTGTATATATCAACATGTTTGACTGAATGTAGTAACTATTTTGAAACAACTGGAAATAGGGATGAACCATAAAAGTGTAGAAATAATATTGATTTCTATGTGTTGATTAAAAATAATCATTCTTTCTGGGAAAAGAAAATTTGCAAATTTTAATTTTCTTTTTCCTTTCTCTCACCAATATTTTCCCTGGTTCTGCACCCAAGATGGGCACAGGAACTTTTTTTCTTGCAAATAATACAAACTAGAAATCGTGATGAACTGGAACCATTACTGACTGATGGTCAAGCATATCTTCCTTCTCAGTATTGTGCCAGCAATAGTGGGCCCAGCAATAGTCAGCAGGCTATTTAAGCTGGGAATAGAAGAAAAGCACGGCATATATGTAACTTTTGCCATCATTCTCTCAAAATTTGTTGTCTTGTGTCCCACTAGCCTCAGCTGCTCAGAAATTTTTTTTAAAGTATCCCTCATATAAATTCTTCAGAATAACATCTATTTATTAGTATTAGTTGCAAACTTCTGCTTGATTTTTGTAGTTGTTGATTAGTGGGCCCTCAGAAGTAGTTTCTAAAATTGCTGTATCATTATAGGTCCTAACTTAATTGAGGTCCATTGACCCTGTAGCATGAAATTCAATTTAGACCGCTAGACCTGAGGCTCCAGCGTATACAAATAGTTTTGGCCAATTTAATAGAATTAAATTCTAGATGAAAATGGATAAGATATATCAATATTAGCCACCCTTAAGCTAATTTAAGAACATTTTCACAAGGGATTTAACTACTTTAAATCAATTTAAGGATTGATTTAACTAAATTGTTACAATTTCTGTATGCAGGGGACAAGTTACATGACTTTTATTTTGGGAAGAGCTAAGCAATCATGTATAACACCAGGGATTTCAAATGCTATTGATGTAAAACATGTGTCTTCTGTTACCAGTTTTAGGTCTATGGTATGCTGCCTGGGGGCTGGGCACAAGTGACAGATACAGGGGGAATTTGGTACTACTACTATCATTATTATATATATATATGTCAATATACATTTTAATAAAAGCACTATACACAGATATGGAATTAAAGAGTGGGGAAAGCTGTAAAATTACAAGAGATTAGAAAGTCATTATGATACAACTGATGATGGATAAGAGAAGCTTTTACTGCAAGTTGATGTCTCACAGATCGAGTTTTTGACTTTTTTATCTTGGAGTTGCCAAAATCAAGATTTTTCACAGGTATATTGACAGTGCAGCTCAAACATCTGTTAATAACCAAAAGAATTCAACATCTGTTTAGTCAGTATATTCTGCTAGGAATATAGGCAGAATGTCAATTAGTGTCCCTTTTGACAATGCCTACTCAGCCTGCAGACATTTCTCTGGGGCCAAAATGCTTCTTCCCTCAGTAACATCAAATTGCTAACTAGTATTCTGTCATTAAACCAGACGAGGTCTGAACTGATATTTCTGTCTCTGTTCAACCACAGCTTGTATGGGCAGACTGACCGTCAGCAGTCACTGTCTGCAAGTCTTATCATCACCATCACGGAAAACCATGGAAAACTGAAACACCCATATTTCCATGTGTTTGTATGCATGTCTCCATATAGTGCACCTCATTACTTACCAGGGCCCTAACTTTGATAAGCTTTTTCATTTCTTTCTTCTTTAACAAAGCTTTCGCAAAGGTGTCACTGTGTGGAACAATTTTTCATTATTGACCTTATGTTTCCACATTCATTTTCAACATTGAACTGTATTTAAGGAAGAATGAAAAATTAAGACCTGAATATTTCAAAAACTGTCATGAAAGTGAAGATGGATGCCTTAAATGTAAAGACTTGTTAACAGAATATTAAAGAACTCCTCAAAAATCCTTAACTGCATTCCAGTGGCTACATAAAAGAATTGGAATGCTATCTGTTCTTACTGAGATTAAGAAAGTCAGAGTCTCCTTAACTGCCTAAACAGACGAACAAACAAAAACACTACACACACACACACACATATCAATTAAACTTTCATTTTTAAAGTGCCATTCCCAATATATGGGATGAAGGTGCCCAGGTGCTGCAGGGTCACCCCTACAAGCTACTGGTTCCAGCTAGCTCCAGCAGACCCACCACAGGGCATAGCTGACCCATTCAGCCAGAATGGTGATACACCTGGGAAAAGATACTTAAGATAGGATAAGAAATGCCAAGAAGCAATGAAAGGAGTGAGGGAAAAAATGTGAGAGAAACAGCAGATACCAAAGTGAGAGAAGAAAGAGGTGGTGGGAAGAGGTGCTCCAGGTGCTGGGGCAAAGATTTTCTTGCAGCCCTTGGAGAGACTACTCTGTAGCAGGTTTGTCCTGGCAGGCTGCAGTCTATGAACAGAACCTATATTGGAGAAGTAAGAGGGGGAACAGCAGCAGAGAGGAGCTGTTATGGACAGACCACAGCTCCCCATTCCTTATCCTTCTGTGGGGACAGGGGGTTGGAGAGGAGTCAAGCATGAAGGAGTGAAGTTGAGTAGCGGAAGAAGAAAATGGGGAGAATCTACTCTAGTTATTGCCTTTGTTTTTCACTGTATAAACATATTTAATCAGCAATAAACTAAATTTATTTTCACCAAGGTGAGTCTGTTTTGATAGTAATTGGTAAGTGATCTCCCTGTCTTTAACTCTTTGCTTCATTTTATGGTACTGTCCTTTTGAGGAGGGTGAGTGAGAGAGCAGCTGGACAGGCATCAGCCAACCAGCCAAGGTCAGCTCAACCCATCAAGATCAATTATAATAACATGGAATGTGTATGTCCTAAAAAGACTGAACTGTGGTAACTTCTTTCAATGTAGATTCTGGTGGTTATGAAGACAACAACGACATTTTAAAATGTTCCATTTTGGTTTGATTTATAAGGGTTATAAGAAGAGAATGAAAATGTAACTGATCCTCGTATCTACCACTGCAATTAAAATCGAAGAACAGGTTTTTGGCTTATATAAAGTAGTTGACAAGCTGTGATGATGAGAGTGTAAAGTGTTGATTTCCTACTGTCATTGCTGTGTTTGTAACAGTAATGTTCAAGACAGATCATTAAGGAAAAGGGACAATTATATTCTCAAACATTAAAAAAGCACCCACAAATAGTTGAAATAGCTGATTGTGTAAATTGAAAATGAATGACCATGAAATGCATACATGATTGCTCTTCTAGTGACAATGAATCTGACCCAAATGGTGTATTTAATTTATTTAGTTCATTACTTTCAGATTGATTTGTTTTATGTTATGATTAGGTATAAAACTGCCTACACCTTATTCAGCATAATTGCATTCAACTGACAAGAAAAAAAATTAACACAGGCAAAATCTTTTTCCATATCTCTTTTTACTCAAATAAATCCTGTCACAAGTTAGTAACCCTAGCAACTTTGTCAAAAAAAATAGTTTTACATTTTTATCTTTTTATCTTTTTCTTTCAGACTTATAAAGCTAAACTTTACATTATGAAGAGAAATCAAAATTTGTCAGAAGACTATGAAAATGAATGGAAATATGAGCTAATGAAAGGTGATTCAGATTTTTATCCTTTGGAAGATAACGCAGATATTGAGTAATTAAGAAAGATTATGAAAATGGTAAAGCTGAAAAAGCTTTGATATGAAAAGATTGTGATCCTTTTCTTTAGAATTCAGGTAAACAGTATAGGAAATACAAAAAAGTTCTTCATTGTCAGGATAAAAACATATTTAATTTAATTTTAATTCAAACAAAAATAAAAAAATATAAAATTTAAACCAAATTAAAGGATAATTTGTAATTAAACCACAGGATTGCTTCACTGAAGTGAAAACTTCCTGAGTCTCAGAGCTTTACAAAGCAATAGGCTGATTTCCTAGATCACCTAAGTCAGTTGTACACACCTGTAGGTAAAGCTTAAAAATCAAATTTGCTCTGCTCAGAAACCAGGCAAGCCTTTGGTTCATCAGTATTTATGCTAGGAAAAAATACTGCTGAGTCTAACTACTATCCAACTTCTACATGTTATACTGGTTAGTTTCATGTAATTTCCATTGTTCTGTTTCCAAGGTTATCCAAGTGTTCATTATTAAAAATTTCCTATGCTCTTCATTGATTGTATCTTACCAATTTTATCTGATTTCTGAAACACATTTCAACTTGTTTTACCAAGGTCATTAAGGAAAAATTAAATGCAATCAGTCCCAAGATATTCCTTATGACCTTCACAGTTATTCTCATTACAGTTCATTATTTTTCCTTTCAATAAGACTGTCACCATTTCACTTTTAGCCATTTTTTAAAATAAATTTGTAAGCTTCTGCTAAGTTTCATCTTCATGTCAAATCAAGATTTTTCCATATGACATTATATCAAATGATGTAAGATGTAAAGAATTATTATATTTACTTCAGTGCTTGGTTAGTTATGTTATCTATGGTAGAACTGAAAAAAACCCACATATTTTTATCCCATTGCTTTCTGTAGATTCTTCCATTCTTTTCTCTTTATTTTCATATTCAGTATAAATTCTCAACTCTTGACTTTGCTGAGATCCATTCTTTCCTCTCTTTATGTATTACTATTTCTTTCCCTCTAAAGATATCATTATATCCTACTTTTAGAAACTGACAAGACTTGTCCTTTTATAGATGTCATTTGACAAGTTTGTGGGTTTAATTGCCTAGTTCTTTCAGTATAAACATGCCCCACTCTTACAGCTTCTTTTCCAGTATAACCGTCTATGTCTGTATAATTTTTTTTTATATGACTAATGTTTTTATACTAGGAAACCATGAAGAAAAATATAAGTATAGGTATTTAGAGTGTCTTTAATATTTTCCCCTCTCAAAAAATTTTCTTTTCCCTCTGTTAGAGTTTCAAACCTAAGCTGGAATTCCTTCCAAAAAGCTTGGAGCCAACACCTCAGCTCGGTAAAGATGTTTAACAAAAGAGACAAAAGACATGCATATGCTGATGTTATCTACTTTGGCCAGATCTTACTTCCGATCTTCCCCCAGCAGGGGAGGGAGGGGGACAGGGTTGGTATTTTTCTGGCTTTTTGCGCAGGTCAGAGAGCTCAGCAGTCGGGGGAGTAGGAGGACAGGGACACAGACACTGGGATCCCAGCATCACTGGATACTGGATTTGTGTTCTTTTTTCTTTTTTCCTTTCCCCAACTCGACTGTTTTCATCCGTGAGTGATCATAATCACTACAAAGCTTGCATAAGGAAAAGAGGTGGGAGAAAAGCCCCCGGTTTCCCTGCCCCTGTGAAGACAGGATTGTTGCTGCCTTTGCTTTCCATTTCTCCTCTCATGGGAACCAAGCTGGGAACTGCCTGTCACCTCACCTGAGGGGAGAGCCCAGCCGGCCGGGTGCAACATCACCACCACTATCCGTAAATATAACTGCAACCCCTGGGAGAGAGAGGCCAGCGGCGGAGGTGCCACAGCACCACCTGCTGTCCATGGATATAATTGCATTCCCCTTTTTGGGGGGTAGCCAAGAGGACCTTTTTGACTGTTTTGCCTTGTCATTTGGGGGGTGGAGGGGTTTGTTGCAAACTGTTGTTGTTTGGTTCTTTTCTGGATATATATATGTGTTGTGGTTAAGAACTGTTATGTTTTTCTTTATATATATTTTCCCTAATTAAAGTTCTGTTTTCTAAATTTAAAGGAGAGGGATTATTTCTTGGCCAACATAGATATCTCAGTTCTCCCTCAAACTAAGACACCCTCATGTATTTAATTTTTGTTTAATTTATATAGTTGAATAAACTGATTCTTTTTGGTTTCAAATCCTTTACAACACTGAATCTACATTGTTTTTGGGAACTACTAGTGACTTCTAAGACAAGATTACACTTCTTAGTCCTCTTATTTAGTTTTGTTAATAAGATTTTAAGGCTTAATATATCTTCTGAAGCACACACTTACCATTTAGGACTGAAGCATTTTAGTGTAAGAGACATATTCCAGATAAATTTTACATCTTTTATTAAGAAGTTGGAAATAATAAAAAAAAAAATCTCAACATTTGAATACAGCTCCCTTGATTAATTTATTTGTCTTAAAAAAATAATCTTTTTTTTAAAGAAAAAAAATCCAACTTTTATGCATGTCAACTATTTCTTTTTTGCACAATGGAAGATTATTTTCTGAGTTATGAATTTTTTGTAGTATTGATGATACTTCTCCAAACCAAGTAAAAATAGTATCCACTCCTTAATTAATTGATATTCTGTAAAAAAAACCCTGATGGATATCATATTCGAAAGTTATCTAAACCTTGCCATAATTAAACTGACTAAAAATGGTTTAGAAAATTACTTATCAAGAACACAGGAACTATCATGATTAAACTGAACATTTCTGAAATGTTCTGGTTTAAATGAATGATGGATCCCAAAACTCTGTATTTCAGAGCTTAGACGTGTTTTGTTGTGGTTCCCACAAATAGTGTGTTGTGTGTTATGAATACTGTCAAGCCTGCAATGAGCTCCAGCTTGGTGATGCTAGGATACTTGATCTATCCATCCTGAGTTCAGTTACACAGGGGCAGCTTCCACCCCACCCTGCTCCTACTCCAGCCATCATGACCGTAGAAACACACCAACTTTTATTGTATATTGAGAGAAACAGGTCTGAATTATTGCCCTGCTTCAACATCATTGACCAAGCCCAAGCCTGCTTGATAGGAACCCCTGTGTTGTCCCACTCACAGGATTTCCATGATTTGCTGTACTGTTTCTTTTCCTGCCACTTGACTCTCTTTTATTGCCACCCTTCTACATCTCTTTCTCTGCCCCAATAATCTCCCAGAGAAATAATTTTCCCCTAATTACTTTTTCCCTGTGAGTCCCCATTCTGCAATACCTATACCCAGTTTTGACATTTTTAAAACCTTTAGCTAGGTAATCTTGCCTTCCTATGATATTAGTGGTGGGTGCCCCGTGATCTTCTCCCATTACATGTGAGGCTTGGCTCCCATAGTCACCCACCATGGGGTGCTTGATACTATCCCTACCTCTTCTTTGGTGTTGGCGGTCATGTCATGCAGCTCGTCATGCTGAGTGCAGAGGTTTTCTTGTCCCATTCTATTAGTGTAGCCCCAGGTCAGTGATCTGGTCATTTGCCTGCAGTCTTAACAATGTTGAGGACAGCTCTTTCCATAAATCCACCGGAAAGGTATTTCTGAACTATTTTCTGACATCCTGGTGCAGGTTGTCAGTAATGTTACTTTATTTTTAATTGGATATGTGATCCAGCATGCTAATCTCATCCAGACCAAGAATGGATGAAACATGATTTGATAGCAAAGAAAAAAAAATTATCTTGTATTTTTTTTAAGTGGATTCCTCTTCCTGAGTACGATATCGATAATGCTGAATTTGCCACATGTCATTTTGCACACTATAAAATGTCATCTTGTTTGCATTCATGTACTTGAATGCTGGAATATTCGCACTTAACACTGATACCAGTGACTGTGAATTGAAAAATATATTATTCAAAGCACATCAGCATTTGGAGAAAACAGTGTTCTGAGATTTCTGATAAGTCTCTAATTTTATTTGAAATAATAAAACTACAAACACAATCTAGGAGAACTCAATTATATAATACACTCTTGTACAATTTAATACACTTTGTAACAACTTAAGTGTCCCTTCATACAAAGGATCTTATCATGTTAGGGCTTTAAGCAAAAAAAATATTGTGTACGTGCGATTTTGTTTGTTATTAAGAATTTTTATACAGGGGAAAATCCATGATTTTATGCAGAAAAAGATTTCTTGTGTTATTATGAGAGCTTATAAACAGTAAATTTATAATGAACCAAAAAATAAGCAGAATATGACAGTTGTCCCTTGAGTTCCCTCTGAAGAGAATGTCTTTGACATTGTTAATGTGAAAACTCACTTTTTTTACAATCTTTTCACCTGGATGGTATTAATCATATATCACAGCACACATTATAACTTAAAATTATCAGAAAAATTAGAAATTAGAGTAAAAACATAAAATAATTAGAAATTATTAGAAAGTACTTGTGCTCTTGTAGTCCTTTCATCAGAGATGCTGTCTCTTAAGAGTTCAACATGATAAATCAATGAACTTGAGTAGTGAACCTAGGGTGTCAGGGATAATTTTACAGTGAATTATCTTGAATTGAACTTGACTTCACCTGTGTTAAAAGTCCTGATTACAGTTTTTGGGAGAAAGAAGCTCATTGAAATGAAAGAACAAGCCTGCACATTCTGACAGAGAGGGATTTAAATTATATCTCTGAACTTGAAGATGGTGTTGCAATTTTGTAAAGGTTTATCTAAGAGACACAGAAGGGGAACTCACCTGTTCTTGAGAATTTACCATTGAAAAAAACAGGGTGAATTCTGTCAGTTGTCATGGAATGAGAATCCCTTCCCAAATTTGTATACCCATGTTCTCTTTCAGAAAAGCTTTTGGTTTGTTATCTCTTATTTGCAATGTCAGACCTCCCTACTATTCCTTTAACTTCAGAATTATTGACTTTTAGTGGAGAAAATAATTACTCATTCAGTCCTAGAGGGCTTAAAATCATCTTCTGTGTCAGGATTTTTCTACAGAACTTGATTTGATTTTTAATTTGCATCACACTTTAGCTCACTGTCTTATATGAATATGTCCTGAATTGCTTTGATATTAATATTGTTTATACTTGAATGTGGACTTCTATGTGTACCTGGAATACTGTCTACCTTTTTCTGAAATAAGAACAAAGAAAAATATACCACTGAAAAGTACCTTACTGGGTTTTTTTTCAACACTTGTTCTGGAAAGTGCTTTCCAGTCATTAAGTGAAGTTAATCCTGATTTACATAGCCATGACAGCAAAACCATGGCCCATTGCTGCATGTAACAGATCTAATTCTGTCTCTTATTCCTGAAACCTTAAAACAAATTTCTCCCCCTTTTTTTTTCTGCATATGAGCTCCGTTATTAAGAGCTTAATGAAACACACACAAATGGCAAATGTTTAAGTTAATTTCAACAACTGCATTGAGCTTACCAAGTTTCATGAGTGCAATAAGGTTATTAAAGAAACATTCAGGCTAACAAAAATATTACAATACTCATACAACATTAAGTTTAGGAAAAAGGATACCACTGGAAACACCTCTTCAATATTTACAATAAAAATTACTATTGTGAAAATTTAACTAAAAAGATTAACAAAATAAATTTTTAAAATAAGACTTTACTTTTCCCATAAGGACAATTGAAATTGTTTAGTAAATAATGGAAGTGCCTTTGGGATGCTAAAAGAGATTTTGCTTTAGCTTTTCTGATTATTTTACAAGGAATCTCCATTTCATAAAGTATAACAACAACATAACTAAAAAAAGAAAATCTTAAATTAAAGGGAAGTACTTTCATTGTAGAAGTTCCAGTTTTAACATCTTTTTTAATGTCTCTATTTTGGTTGTGATGAGAAACAAAATTTCAATATGATGTGGATGTATAACATATTTAAATATTTTCTACTTTATTTCAGTATATAATTCCTGCTTTGAACACTTTCTCATAAAAATAAAGGTAAATTCTGATGGATTGCTCCAAGCTAAAAACCAGAAACTATTTCTGATGTTATATTGCCTCCTTAATACTCCATATCTCATTAAACTATTGTAACAAAAACCAGAACTCTCAACATATTAGGAAAATATAAACACACAAATTTGAGAAGTATCTCAATGCTTCAAAGCTGAAGTCCCAGATTTCCAAGTGACTTGTATGCCTTCAGGTTGGTTTGAAAGTCAGTGATAATTTAATTTACAGTAACTAGAGATTATGTATACAAACAAGGAAGGTAGGGATGGTGGTTCTGTCCACAAAAATTAGTTCCTATTGGGTTTTTATGCGAACAAGGATTTCAGAAGTGGAAGTTAACATCAGTAAACTAGATGGTTATTTACATTTCAGGTATCTAGTAGCTATAAATTAATTAAAAAAAAAAGTCATACTCCTTAAATCCTTCCATTAACACTTAAAAATAAGTGTCCATTTCACTTAAAGGTTTAGACTTACGTAAGTTTAGCAGAAATTTGTAAATTTAGCTTAAGTTCAGCCCATAGCTGCCCATTGTAAGAACAATGCAAGTTTCTTCTCTATTAGTACAGTTACTTGCATAGGTCATTTACACATAGATTATTCCAGACATCAGGAAAAAAAAAATCTGATCATCTGCTGGATTCCACTGTGTTTTATGTAATTCTAATTTATCTTGTGAATTTTGTCTGCGGAATTTTATCTCCCACCAAATACCATACTGCAACTATAAATTTTATCAATGTGACACTCAGGTGGGTTCAAGAATTAAGTCAGTAAAAGCCATACTCTGCCATATAAAATTATTCTTTTAAAGTCAAAACAATGTCTGTATAAGGTTGTGTGCAATATCAGCATCACAGTTCTTTCTCTTCACAACACCTTAGCTGAATCCAGACTATTTCTTCTATTATTCACTCTTTTTTCAAACATATTTGGAATACATTGATTCTGGAATTTTAGTTGTCCTTCAACACAGTTTTTTTTTTCCCTTATAAAGATGTCTAAAAATTTGCTTGAATAGAAAATCTTATACACCTTATTGTACGATTTCTGTAACATACAGTCTGAAACAGCCACCTGAGAGTGTCTTTGAAGCTGATGTTTTGATGTGTCATTCATTTTCTTCTATGTTTAGTTGTAATTGTTTGGAGGCCACTGTATTTTGTTTTTAGTCTCCTTTCCTGTGAATTCACTTGATGTCTGTAGAATATGCTGCTATCACTGAACTGCTAGAATAAATTAAACAAAATAAGCCGTGGCTATTTTCAGGACAAGAAAAGCAGCAACAAAATCTTTAAGGTTGGCATTTCAATGGTTATTAATGATTCATATTGTACAGTAGTTGTATAACAAGTATATTGACTTTCTTTCATTTTACTTTGAATTCAGACTCTCCAGAGACATTTGTAGATCTGTTTTATCTAAATGTCAGTATTTCAATAAAAGGGGCCTTGTTATCTTCTCTTCCTGTCCAATATACTCATGTGGGAACCAGGCACCTAAAAAAAAACAAAATACCAAAAAACCAAAATCAGTTCATTATCCACTGTAAGAGACAGATACTGCATAGTTAGCTGCAGTTAGGGAAAAAAAAAGAACAGAATTGAATTTTATGAAAAAGTTTTGATATTTCATCATTTATTTCTACTTGATAATAATAAGGAGAAAACCAACATCTTGCCATCAAGATGTGAGAAACCCACTGCTTGGGAGACTCTGGTTGGATAGTGAAAGGCATGGGTTCAAGACTGTGGTACATATTTTACATAAACCAAGGAATTTAAAAACTAGCATATATGTCTCATTTTCTAAATCACTGCTGTAACTGATGTCTTTCTGTTGTTGTTGCTCTGGTCCTCATCTTTCTAGTTTTACTAAAAGTTTCATCTTGCATCTAATGAAGATCTGACAAAATTTGTTATCAATTTTATTCTAAAAGAAAACAGTGTTTTTCCCAAGTTCTGCAGTGGCTCTGCTGTTTACACTGTAAATATGTCCAAGAGCCAAGTCTTGGAAATTAATAACCTACAGTAAGTGAGCATATTATAAATTCTAGCTACAGCTATTCTCCTCAGGGTGTCATTTCTGGATAAACTGCTTTATTAATAAACATTATTAAGGATGTTTCAGGTTGACAAACAATTTAAATGACAGCAGAATTTTCTCCACTATTTCAAGATAACACAGTAATGTCAGATTTAGCAGGCTCGGATATTTCATCCTTATGAGGAGCAGCTGAGGAGTTGTTTAGACTGGAGAAAAGGAGGCTCAGGAGAGACCTTATTGCTCTCTACAGCTGATCTGAAAGGAGGTTTTAGCAACAGGGGTGGAATGGCGGGGGCAGTCTCTTCCCTCAAGTAACAAGTGACAGGACAAGAGGAAATGGCATGAAGCTGCACCAGGGGAGGTTTAGATCTGAAATTAGGAAAAATTTCTTTATGGAAAGGCTGTCAAGTGTCAGAACAGGGTGCCTGGGGAAGTGATGGAGGCACCAGTCCTGGAGGTATTAAAAAGATGTGTAGATGTGGCACTTTAGGACATGGTTTAATAGTGGACTTGATGGTGTTGGGTTAATGGTTTGCTTCAATGATCTTAGAGTTCTTTTCCAACATAAAGAATTTTATGATTATATGATCCTTAGGGATCTGCATTTCAATCCAGATATGCAGTATTTTTAATTTTCCTCAGAACCAATCTGATTACATAGATTCAAATGTACATTGTCAGTTTCCTCTAACTAATCTGTTCTTTCAAATACAGGCAAGGTGACCGCAGCTCATCTCAGATGCTATAAATAACTTTAGCTCACTGTCTGCCTGATCTCACAGTGCTAAAGCTCAAACAATAAACAATTTTTTGCAACATTCTTCATAATGAATGATCAATGTCTTATCATCTAAAATGGCACTAGAAATTAATTCTTCTTGAAGATAAGAATTCAGAATGTGCTGTTCTTCTGTGTCCCATGTTCTGGTATAATACTATTTTTTGAAACAGTAGGCACAGTTTTTCTCTTCATAAGATGCCCATGCACTAAGTATCCACAAGAGAGTTAGCAAAGAAAATTCATGGTGTTTCAAAACTATTTTAAGGCAGGACCATTTTTTTTAAATTATTTTTTAATTATCTATGATATATATGTATAGGTTTCCAAAGGGAAAGGTAAACATGTATATTTTTTACCTTTCCAAAGGTAAGTAAATAGAGCAGATTCTGGATCAGTATTTTCTTGGCAGTCTTTCTTTATACTTTATTTAGATATACAAAAAAAACCCCAAACAAACAACAACAAAAAAACCCACAAACACCACCTTTTCTTAAGATGAGGGAAAATAAACACTGACATTGAATGATACTCTGTGAATCTGACTATAATTCTCTCTAGAAGGATTTTGAATTTGATATACATTATTAACAATCAAACTATCCTAGAATTATCTCACTCTAAATTATTTTCTTTATGCAAGATGCTTCTCTCTGTATTTAGTATGCAGAAAACAGAATGCTTGTTGTTTACTGATAAGAATCGGATTCTTGGCTTTGCACTGTAAAGAAGGTACCTTATTGTAGTGGAAGACATTTCAAACTTTCCTTTATTGTTAGTTTTATGAAGAGGTTCTAATATCGAAAGTGGCTCATTTAACAACGAAAGAAGCTCATAAAGCTCCTGGAGCAAGTCCAGCAGAGTGACAAAATTGACTAAGGGGCTGAACCATCCCTCTTTTGAGGGAAGGCTGAGGGAGCTGGGCCTATATAGATTTGAGAAGAAATGACTGAGATGGGATGTCCTCAATGTCTGTAAGTATCTGAAGGGAGGATGTCAAGAGGATGGGGCCAGGCTCTTCTCAGTGGTGCCAAGCAACAGGACAAGAGGCAATGACAAAAACTGGTGCACAAGAAGTTCCACCTGAATATGAGGAAGAACTTCCCTACTGTGTGAGTGGCTGTGCACTGGAACAGAGTCCAGAGAGGCTGTGGAGTCTCCCTCTGTGGAGATATTCAAGAACTATCTGGATGCAATCCTGTGCAACGTGCTCTAGGACAACCCTGCTTGAACAGGGAGTTTGGACAAGGTCACCCTCTGTGGTCCCTTCCAACCTTTCCCATTTTGGGATTTTGTAGGTTTTTTTTGAAATATAGCAGTTTGAGGACACCTTGAATCATTCCATTAAGATACAGTTGAAGGATTTTAAACTGTCACAATCAACACTCTCATGCAATGTGATAAGTCACTTAGGAATGCAGATTTTTTATTTTTTTTTAATAACTGAGAAAGCTGTATGTCAGCCATAACACTGCTTAAAGTCACTGTCATACACACAAAGTCTATAGCTTCAGTGTGATTTGCAAAAACAGTGGAAATGGCTGCTGTCAGCTTCAGAACAGACGAGGAACAAAATCTGTCACGAACTCAGAGAACTTAATATATCACTAAAGACAGTTAATTTAGCAGCCATGACCCATGTAGACAACAGAATTAATAACAAGTCTGTTCAGCAATGATGTTCTCCCTGCTGTGCAGTTGGGAATGGAAGTCAATATTCTGATTTCAGCAGTGCTTTCCCTACAGTCTGCTCTGGCTCTGCTCCCCTATCACATACATTTCTCTTTGTGTCAATGGTAGCCAGCCAACATGTTTCTAAACTGATTACGTGTTTATTTTGATTAAGGAGTCTTCTAAATCTCTGGAGTGAGGAGACTGAAATAAATTTTGTGGTTAAAACATGAAATAGGTCAAGGAATGATTTGAAATCCTTTTATCGTTGGAAGCTTGGATTCCATTTGGAAAGTACCAGATTTTCTCCTGACACCTTCTGTCCTTTAGTGTGAAGTAAAATAAGAAAATAGTTTGCCAAGGACTTTTGTCATAGGTGTAGTGGTAAGACTACTCTTGCAATGTTTCTAGGTTTATTTTCCAAACTCTTCTTGAGGTGCTCTTTTTTTTTCCTGTCAAGACATGCCTTTTCAATACTGCTGAAATTGACTTCCCAAATATACATCTGGATAAAACAACAAGGAAAAAAAAATTACTCAAGAAAGCACCAACAGGTTTCCAGCCAGGCTACCTCAAATAACAGCTTTATTTGCAGAGGGTAAAATTGTCATATCCTGAAAGTAATTTTATCTGTGTTGATGGATACAGAATCCCTTTTGCATAAAATGTTGGAAATGTTAATAGGGCTTTAAAACACCAAAAAAATAACAATATTTCTAAAGTACTTACTTATTGCAGAGGTTGTTTCAGATTGTATTTGCAAACAATGACATTTTAAAAATTGTCAGGATTTTTTGTAGTTTAGAACTGACTTTTAAGGTTATATTCCAAATCAATAAAATTTTCTGGTTTGGATACAGTATCTGTAGCAAGGCTTTATGAATTTCAGAAATTTCAGAGCTACAGTCACATATTGTTTTAAATTTCCCTTCCTCCCTTCCTCCCTTTCATCTCTCTCTCTCTCTTTCTTTCTTTCTTTCTTTCTTTCTTTCTTT
>WBMV01005995.1:0-31725 GCA_013396655.1 Campylorhamphus procurvoides | reverse complement strand
TTTTTCTCTCTCTCTCTTTCTCTCTCTCTCTCTCTCTTTCTCTCTCTCTCTCTCTCTCTTTCTTTCTCTCTTTCTTCACTTTTACCTTGAATAAAATCAGCCAGTCTTATTTTTTGTTGAAAATTGCCATGTTGAGTGCTAGCACTGTGGTTTTGTACAGCTTCCCTGAGAACTCACTCTGCCAGCCAGAGCTCCATATGCAACGTGGGTACCCCCTGTACCTACAACTGTATTTTTGAGTGAATGTGGTTGTAGGCTTAAAATAAAGTCAAGTTAGATAAGGAGGGAGAAGGCTGGAGGACCTGGTATAAGTGACATATGATAAATAACAGAAAAACAGGTAAGATTTCAGGCATAAAAGCCCACTGTAGAGATCAAGATCTGAAATGGAATCAACAGAAGTTAAGACTAAGATGAGAGCAATTGCTCTATATTTAACTAAAAATATGTCAGTAAGATCACCTGAGGTAAAAAAGGAGACTTTGACACCTGTGGAGTAGTAGGTGTATTGTGAAGGGGAAAATAGCTGATATAGTGTTTTTCTTCTAAAGGAATGGTAAAGTTTTATTTATAGCCTGTGGAACACAGAGAGGTTAAGTAAGGATGGAGGGAGGAAGGGAGGGTCAAAAGAAATATTGTACAGTATTAAAGAAGTCTCTGTAGAGATTTCTGAGCAATGGGACTGGCAGTAAAACAGGGAGGCATACTTCTGAGGGAAATATTCTCTTGCTGGTAGCTGTCACTCTGTATTTGCCTGTGCGTGGGTGTGTTCAGCACACTTGCCAGCCTGTGAGACAGGGGGTTGTTGGAGACCTCCCTGAGGGCTCTGGCAATGCTCAAGATGGGCAACAGGTCCTCACCAGCCAAGGTAGGGCTGTCCAGAGCAACTGAGCTCCCCTGGAGTATTTGGGAGTTTGGTGTTAAAAATAAAGACTTATTTTCTTTAGTATGTAAGAAGTTAGGATAGGATTTTGGAGGTTACACTTCCCAATACAGGCGTTTGAATTTTCTGCAAGTCCTTTGTGAATTTTGGCCACAGTAATCTTTTCTTTGGTTTTCTTGCCTTTGAAAGTCAAAATCCTTCTGTCATATACATAAAATAAGCATGAAAACTTTGTGCCAAAAGAACATTTAGTGCTAGCTAAGCTTTCAATATTCAAATTTTTGGTTTTTACTAACTTTTGGGAAATATGGCCTAGCAATCCCTCAAGTACATTCTTGGGATGTCCTGCACAGCGCCAGAAGTTGGACTTGATGATCCAGATAGGTCACTTCCAACTTTGCATGTTCTATGATAACTGTTAAATATATGGAAATCATTAAACACTAAGTAATTTTCACAAATATAATTAATAATAATTCCATTATTCTGTAACCCTAAAGAAATACACCTTGCCATGACTATGTATTGATAGGAAAGAAAATATCAGAGGAAAAAGTTCTATGTTAGGTCACCATCATATTTCTAAACTAATGAAATTCTGTTATTGTAACCCTTCCATAGTCTCACTTCTGTTCTTTGCTCTTTAGTACAGCTGTTTGCTTAAATACTTCGGTGTAGAATAGGCTTTTCTCTGCATTGCATATTGCACTTGCTGGAATACTTTGTTCTTGTACTTTCAAGTCTTGCTTTCATGTTCCTATGAACCTTGAATAACAAATATTTTATTAGATATGGATCTCCAGTTTTGTTTTGTTTCCCCTCTCTTATGTACTTTGGAGTTTTACAGCTTTCATACCTTTGAGAAATGAGTACATCTCCTTTATATTACCTCTATAACTTTTTCATTCTCCTTTCTAATTTAAATTTTCTCTCCCTTCCTATACTTTCTTGTGTTTTTCTTGGTTTTGTCATGTTCCACTCAAATTCTTTCCTTTTTTTGATCTGCTGACTCACCTATTCTCCCATTTCTTTTATCCAACATTGTGTGCTTCCTCCTTTCCCTTAATAGTTCTTCAAAATTCAGAATTCAACATCTTGTCACAAGACATGTTCATGATGGAAAGGAATATTCTTAATTTCTACTGTAGTGAAATGACTGAGAAGAAAATATAACAAAATTACTAGGTAAAAGGTAAATATATAATTCTGAGAGTGTGAAGAGAAAACACAACTCATTTTTTCATTTCCTGAAGCCACCTTAACTACCAGTGTTTAGACAAAAAAGGTTTAGAAGGGTTTGGGATAAGGTAGGACAAGGAAAGAAAAGAAAGAAAAAAAATCAGAAGGAAAAATTATTTGGAAGTTCAACAACAGAAAATCATATTTACTAGCCTTATTAGAGACCTAAATAGGCATGGAATCATAGAATCATAGAATTATAGAATGGTTCAGATTGGAAGACCTTAAAGATCATGTAGTCCCAACACCCCTGGTGTGGTCAGGGAACTGTAGCAATATACTTTCAAATATGTCAGCACTAAAGTAATTGAAACCAGAATCAGAATAAAAACATCTATTTCTAAATAAAGTTTTCAGAAATACATTTCATTTTTTGTTGTTTAAATCTTAACTACTTCCCAATTTCCTCTTTTCTGCATGAGCAATCCTCCCAAATCTCTTCTTGTTCAGTGTGCCAGCTGACTTTTCTATGACTTTCTCCATCTTCAGGTTAGAATGTCTCTTATCTAACAATGCAACATAAACTCTCACACAATTTTATCTGTCTTCCTGTCTCCTGTCCCAAGGTCAAGAAGTGTCTACCCCTTCTCCTTTTTCCTACCATTACTGTTCTCTTTTACAATTAAAATCAGGAGTTTTTTAACACAACAGGGGACTGAGGCATTTTCTAGTAGATTCTGAAAGTGAAAGAATAATCTGAATCCCCTAGTAAACTGGAGATGTGAATGAAAGGACAAGACAACTCTAGATTAAAAGGTCTAACATGTTTTCTTGTCAGTGTCTGCAAGTTTGAAAGATTTCTAAACTCGCTTTAGTATCCCTAAGATCTATCTTGGTTCAGTTGTCTAAACATAGTCATCTAGTGCCATCTGAGGCAATTTACTGTTACTCAGAAGACTATAGAGAAGACTATTAAGACCATTTAGAAATCAAAGTGAAGACAGTAAGTAGAGAATAAATGAACGAGATGAGAACAGAATACTCTAGAAAAGGAAGATGCGTAATCTAAGTGAAGGAAAAAAAAACACCTGGTTTTATTAAAATTATATATCAGCAGAGTTAAAAAAAAAACAAAAACAAACATGCATATCATACAGGTATGTAGCCTAGTTCACAGGAGATACAAAAGCACACAAACCCCTATGTGTATATAAAATGTATTACATGCAAAGAAATATAGACTGGAGAGTATTGAAAATGCCCCAAATGTGATGACTTGTTCTGTAAGACTTGTTTTGCCGTGATAATGAATAAACCTCCGCTTCCTATTCTGTTCTTTTAATCATCTGAAGCACTCCATTCAAATGTCATTATATGATATATTGAGCTTCTAATTCAAAAGCTATAGGTTCTGTTTCTTTACCTCTCACTCATGAAGCGTAAGAATGTGTGGGAAGACTTTTAGAGCTCACATGAAATACTTTAAGTAGCAGTATTGTAAAAATATATGACAATACCTTTCCATCTCCCAATTATAGACTTTCTCCTAAAATAGTAATTTTTTGAGATTTAAATAGAATGCTCAGGAAGAATGTACATAAATAACAAAGACTTTTCCAACTCCTTCAATCTTTTACACCTCGGGTGGTCCTGAGGAAAAATAGTTTCTATGACATATACGAAGTTTAAAGGACAAAAAGTTCTCTGTCCAAACTCTTCTCTCATAGCATGCAACAGAATTTTCAAACATTCATATTTCATCTTATTTACTGATTGGGAGACAAAGTGAGAAGTAACCTTTAAAATAGGTAGCAACCAAATGATAAGAATTCCCATAGATTAAAATCTGACATTTTGAATTATCCATCAAAATTAATCAAAAAAGCATCTCAGACTCTCTAAAACATTCATAATAAAATGAGAAACACTTCTAAATAAGCAGCAAGACTCTCTGAGTCTAGATATGAGCAAAATGCAAAGATCCGTAAGTGAAGATTTGCTGCAGCAGAATCTTCACTCCACTTGAACTCTATATATGATGAACATTTTTAATCTTTCTGTAATAGCTGTTTGTCAGACTCTTTTGCTTATATCTTTCCATTTCTATGTGACTTACAACAGTGCACAACTGCTCTAGTATATTTTCAAAATGGTCTTCTTAGATTTTCATTTGGAATGATTCATGTTTGAAAACGAAATCTTCAGAATACAGCAGGTCCAAACCCGAGAACTTATCCTTTTTTCTTTTTATAATGTTCTTTCTGTTCTTTTCATGTTGCAATAGCAATTTAGTTTTTAATTTCTAAATAAAAAAATTGCAAGTTGAATTTAAAGAATTGATACATATCAGGAGCTTTCTTTTGGAGCTCCTTCAGTTAGCATGGAAACACCTCCAAATGTTCACTGAGGATATTTCACATAAATGTGTGGTTTTGTCAGTACACACCAAAACAACAACACTTTCTTGCTGATTATATACACCAAAGAAGTAGCTAAAGCCCCATCTTTAATTGTCTGCATTTCTCCCTAGGGTTCATTTTAGACACAATGTAATTTGGACACGATAGTTACTATATTCAATCCACAGAGAAAGCAACCAGGACAAACAGCTGAGTATCTGTCCTGTATTAATAAATTTCACTTCATATGCAGAAAAACAACTAAACAAGCCCCTTTGACTCATGAATCATTCAAATTTTGACAAAGTTTTGACTCTGATGGAGACTTTGTTGTGACATTAATGACTCTTTTACCTCTTAGCTCTGCTTCTTCAGTGGAATCAACACTAAAAGACCTTCAGAGAAGTTCATGTAGACAGAGCTCTATGTTGTAAATAATCTCCCTTGTGAAATGAACAATTACTATTTTTTTCTACTAGGGAAATATTTAGAACAGGTAAATATTAAGAGGTGTTTACTTCAATAAACACCTTATGTTTGTACATATATGTTGACTAAGAAGACTCAAGGTGTATACAATTATTTTTAACCTACAAAGCTGCCTAAAGTATTTACCTGACAAATATTTCTCTGGGCTTTTTAAAATTATAAAAGTCTCATACAATTGTCTTTTACTGCATGGATAATTAATTCTGGGAGAAATTAGCCATCCATGGAAACACAGCAGGGTCTCAGAGAGAAAAGATTGGCAGGGAAAACCAATGCAAACTGGAGATGTGTGTTTTTTGGCTCCAGATAGGGAAGAGAAGAAACAGTGAAAGTTTGTTTTTTACTGAATATAGGTGGGAAGGGAATGGGAAAAATGATGAATAATGGAGAATGAACCATGTGAGTCTTTCTGTGAGGACAGGTGGCACATTTGTAGGGGCTGTGAAAAGAGAAATATCTTTTGTGACAGTGGATATCTTATGCCGAATCAAAAGCTCCTTTATTTAATCTGTAGAGAAATTGTCAGTACATAACATACCTGACAAAAAGTGGTGGTTTTGTTTTCTTGGTTTTGGTCTAGGCCTTCCCTGGTAACAGGAAGTATTCCACACTATTCCTTTATGTAATCAGGTGTATATAAAGATGAAGAAGGGAATTTTTCTCTCTCTTCCTTTCAGCTTCTTGGTAGGACATCAAGTATCAGTGTGTTGGCTTGGCTCTTATCTCTATGAGCTGAGGCCTGTGTGAGGAACTGTTGTCCGAAAGGTGCACAGAGGTGAAGGAACTGCTTCTCTTGAGGGAAGTTTGGTGAGAATTTATTGGGTTAGTTACTTTATTGAGCTACTGAGTTTTTAAGAGTATGTGTCTGCTTTGTTTTATTTTTTCCCCTGTTTTGTCCCTGTTCCCTTTCCCCCTTCTCCCTTTTGGGGTTGTTTGGGATTCTTGTTCTGTATATTCACAGTGTTTAGTTGCATATAACTGTAATATGTGTGAATATATATATATACTTTTACTACAATTTTCTTTTGGTACTTTTTCTCTCTCTCTCTAGAGAGGAGGGAATTGTGTGGTTAGCAGCTGGGTTTGGCAAGAAGCCAACCCAAACCTCCACAAAAAAGCATTTAGGAAATTGCCTCAGTCATAATGAACAGAATTCTTATTAATAACATGTAAAGTAAACAACATTTTTTAATCCTAATCCTTTTGTGGAAAGTTATGTTTGACCTCTCTTTCAAGAGGTTAGAACTTTGTTTTTAAGGACTGAATATATAAAACCATGTCTTTTAGAACAGGGTAAATATTGTGGTCCTGAACCCAGCTGCAGGCAGCAATGACTTCTGAGAAAATTATTGTTTTCTGAAGTGTAAGGTGTAAAAGCTAATACAATCTAAATAAAAAGAGCACATCATAGACTCCTCTTTTTGCTCAAGGAGAAAATGCGAGTTAGGATTTTTTTAAGAGGTTTTCCATCAGTGTTATGAATGGGGACATGACTGAGAGGTCCACAGTTGTCCTAGTCTAAGTCTTCTGGAAGGTAGAGAGGTGGATAAAATTGCAGTTAAGATGTTAACAAAGTGTGAACAGATGGAAAGGTTTCACATTTTATCACTAGAATTGATGTCAGGTATTCAAACAGTAATAAGGGAGACATATCAAATGGAGATGTAGACTACTTTTTGTTTTCAGGATAGTCTACTTACTAGGTAAAGGGAAATTAAATAGTGTGTATTAGCTTAGTGTGATTTCAAAGGCATGCAATCGATGAAAAATCTTTTTAGTACCTTTTTCCTTTCTGTGTTGGAAAGCTGGTCTGGATTGGGTTTTGTTGGGCTCGTTGTATTTATGTTTGAAAGCAGAAAAACCTGTGCATTTCAGTTTTGTTTGAAATTTACCATCTCCTGATGCAAGGTTTAACCTTTCACTGTTGGTCAGATATATAGTGAAAAAGATCAAGGTGTTATTTTGAAGAACCATTCTGTGTGGAAAATTACTTCCTTCCCTTCTAGATTTTTAGGATGCTTCTAGAAATTTTTAGGATACTTTAAATTTACAAAGAGCACATTTTTTTCATGGTTTTCTACTATGCTTCTGGTACAGAGAGTAATCAAATGCTTAATGTTGTACAAAGAGGTAAAAGTAAATGCTTTCTATTGAAACGAAATATGTATTTTTATCAGAATATACCTAATTCAGACCTCAAAAAGACAGATAAAGTTGTTTTCCTCTGCAAATGCAATAGATTTTTCTCTTTAATGTTTCTGTGTACTTGATTTATGAAATGCTACATAATTTTAAGAAAACTCTCAATCAGACTCCCTGTGGAAAAATATTATATCTTTTAAATAGTTTGATTCAGATAGTATCTTCAAATTAATTGAACTGCCATGTCCACACTATGGACAAATGGAGATCAGCCAGGGAAAATCAGTGTGTTTTTCCTACTATTGCTATCTATTAGACTATGCATAATGTTATGGGAGAAATCTTTCATATTTCAAAAATTAGGCTTAGAACAAATGGCCCAGAAAGTCTTACAAAATTTAAAGTATGGATTTAGAATCAGTGGTGTACATGAGTTCTGTGTACAAAACATGAGAAAGATAAAATTTCAATCAACAGCTATCTCTTGCTAAAAAAGAAAATAAATAAAAAAGAGTATTTTTCTTCCTGTTAGGATAATAGAGAGATTAACTGCAAAAATAAAAACAGTCACTGATATTCCAACAATGTAAAGTTTGAGAAGAGATGTATAGAACTGGTTCTGTGAAGTCAGTCTGAAAACTCATTTCCAGACAAGAACCTGCTGTGGCAACTTCTTAGTTTAGATTATGTAACTAAATGGAACATGTGACACTGAGATTCAGGTGGATCCCAAGTAAATGTGAAAATAAATGCAGCACAGCTGTTCCTATGCTCTTTTCCAATGTCCTGCATGCAAAAGACATAAAAATGGATCTTTCATGCTTTAACAACTGTCATGAAAAAAGTAGGATCAGCCTAACTGAGCTCTGTAGTTTATGGCTTCTGTGGTGCAACATGCTTATATGACTCATAGGCTTACATTTAACTGTCATACAAAGTTTTCAGATTCTAGGTAAATGCTGAGGACCTAAAATCCTGTTTGATTTTATCATCTACATTTACTTTATCTCTGTAAACACCTTTAGCTTGAACCTTGTTGCTTCCTGACACTTCAGGTAAGTGTGATTGTTTTAGCTTCTGTGTTGTTTATGGTGCATCATAAAGTATCTTTTTTAACTGCTGCTTCCTACCTTGTCATCCTTTCCTCTTTGTTAGACTAGATGACACCTAATCAAAAGAAGAAGAGGAAAACAGAATTGATTTAGGGTGCAGGAGGCACTGCAGGCTCTGAAATAGTATTTCAGAGTGGGACCAAGTTGGACTGTGAGGCTCAGGCATGGTTCTCAGTGTCTCTGGAGTGGTATCGCCTTACCCTCCAGGAGTGCTCCGTGGACAACTAACCCACATATTCTCAGGTGTTTGTTAAGATGGTAATGAGATCATACGGGCGATGGCAAACAGAGAGCTGGTGAATTGCATCCTGGCAATTTTGCTTTAGAGAGGGAAAAGGAAGCTGTTACCACTTCAGGGAAATAGTCAGCAAGAATGGCTGCAGTTCTACTGTGCCATTAAACAGTCTCATAAAGGAGAAAAAAGAGGGAATTTCAGCTGACAAAAATAAAAATGTCTTAAATGCTTAACTTTAATGTTATCAAACAGCTTTAAGATGTTGAACTATCTCTTTAAAATAGTGTGTGTGGTGAAGCTAGCTACCTTTGCAAAGAACTTTCATGCACATAGCCTAAAAATTTCACTGAGCATTTTATTGCATGCAGTCATGCTCACAGGAACTGAGTTAAAATTAAGCAGTTTTGCTTGTTCATTGTTACCATGAAAGAAAGTAAGATTCCAGTATAAACAATCTCATGCATAAAGGACTGAGTTAAAAAATACCTAAGTAATTTTGAAATTAATGGGTTTGCTGCGCAGACTTGTTCTTTATTTGCAGTTGAGAATTTTCAGTAATACTACAGCAACTTGGAAACCTAATAAGAGAAGTGAATTGTGTGCTCTCAGGAAAATTCATCCAAAACCTATTGAATTCAATCTAAATCTTTCTACTCCAGTGGACTCAAGAGGAGGCCTATCTTTTATGGCAGGATAGCTTAAAGAGCAGTTTCTTCAGGTGTCTAAGGCAGCTAGGCCATTTATAAGGTTATATTTTCACATAACAGAAAAAGAGAGAAGGTGTTTGTTGTTTTTTAATTTCCTTTCAGGAATAAAACTGAGTCTGTATTAAAGCTGGCAGAGAATGCATTATATATATGAGGGAGACGTAAAGATAAAAATAACCCTGTTCTTCCTTATATTTCTTCTTGTCCCTTAATCACTGTAGTCAAGCTTCGAAGTGCCATGGTGGATATGAGTGAGTCAAACTTCGTAGGTAGCAGGCAACTGCAACCCTGCATTTGATGAACACTTTATATAACACCCCTTTTGGAACTTCTTCAGATGCGAGCTTTTCTGGTCTTGTTTTAACTTCTCTGCTGGAAAAGTTAAAGAGAACAAAGGGCATATCAGATATAGAGTTTACAATAAGGCAAAAAAATGGTTTAAGTGTTTTTTGTTATGGATGCAGAGAGAAACATGCACACTGAAAAACTTGTTTAGTTCATGAAATACCAACAGACATAGGAAACCAAGAATCTGGAGAAGGAAAATATTTTGTGTATGTTTGTTTATGAAAATGGAAAGTTGCAATATATATTATTCCTGAGTAAATTGAGTCTTATGTCAAAGGCTGAAAGATCTGTAAATGACCATTTAACTGACAATAGCAACAGAAGACTAAGGATGTCTATAGGCAATACCAAAAGATCTTTTTATACCTCTAGTAAAACAAGGTTTCAATTCTTCACACAGTCAAACGGCTGAGTATCTCTTTTCACGTAAGTGGTGTGACTGAGCGATTAGATTCCTGTCATGGCTTTTCCTCCAAAATTCTCATTCGGATGCTTCGAGCAAGGTTATTTGCTTGAGATCTCTTGGCATATAAAGTAAGGCTCTGTAGTGAGAAAATAATTTTCTTATGATGAGAATCATGAGATGGAAATCAGATGGAAATCACATACAATTTTTTTTTTTAAATTTGTGCAAGCTCTGTACATTGGATGACGATCCAACATTTAGTTACCACTTGTGTAATATAGTCGACACAATTTCTTAGTGTGCATTCTGGCAAAAAGAGGAAGAAATTGTTTTCTTTCATGAAGATTTAACTGGGGATAATTTTCAGAGCTCTGTCTTTTCTTGATGTTTGAGCTAAGATTCCTGTAAGAAGCGGTTATCCTGTGTCATTGACCTACTGTGCAGGCACTCAAGGGCATATAAAATACCCTTGATATAAAAAATACCTTTGATATAAAATACTCTACAAATAAACAACCTCAGTAGACCTCCATTTCATTACTTTTCCTTCTGTTAGAAAGTTGCCTCTCAAAGGCCAAAATACTAGGTACTTCTTGACAAAAGGGCAACAATAGAATATACACCATAGCTTTTCACCAGAACTTGAAAAATGCAAAAGCATTGGCAATAGATAAAGAACTAGCTGGATTAAAATATCAAGGGCAGAACAGAAGTGGATGCACTTGATTCTACCTTATAACAACCCTAACTGAACCACCATCAGGCAACTGTACCTTGCTATTTCAACAGTGGTCATTAGGAATGCTGGATATTGAAAAATGTTTACCAAAAAGCCCCATAACTCTGAAGTTTTGTTTTCTACTTTTTCTTTCTTTTTTTTTTCCTTTCATGCATCTATATTTATTGATTTAGAAAGCCAGAGAAAAATATCATATCCCCTAATCTTGTGAAAATCAGCTAATTACACCTAAGGAACCCTGACTTTCCAAGTTTAAAAGTGAGCAAAACCATCTGAATCTTAAACTTAATTTACATTCAATTATTCAAATTTTTTCTGGCTTTATATTCTATATACAATCTCTTTTAATGATAGCTTTTGTGAAGGACAATGCAAAGAGTTAAACTTATAATTCACAAGCTGTCTCAGAACACCTTTTTAAAAGGAAATAAAAATCATAGTCATGCCATTTACAGAGTAGGTTGCTGGCTTTCATCACTCCATAAATTGAAACTTACTAATTCAGTGAGGAAAGCAAGAACTCTGGTTCCAGCTCAGTTCCTCCTAGTCCTCCACCTGGAAGAGGCAAGTTGCGTGCATATAGCCTCTTCTTTCTCTTTCCATACTTGTGTGTCTGCTTACTACTTTTGGAAAATCACACATGGAAAAGTGTAGAAAAGCTAAATCTTCTTTCCTCCTTAATCATCTGTATAGCCATGATTGCTGAGTAATAATGCAGTTCATGTGGCTAGAACTTAGTTTAACTAGAAAACTTTGACAGGCAATGATGAGAAATTAAAAAGTAATCGTCATTTTGGCAAACTGAAAGCATCCTACTATGAGAGTATGGCCCTGAGATTAGCTTGGTTGTTTAGAGCAAGGTGCTAATAACACCAAGGTTGTGGGTTTAATTCCTGCATGTGCCATTCACTTAAGAGTTGTACTCAATGATCCTTGTAGGTCCCTTCCAACTCAGAATATTCTGTGAAAAATTCTGTGAAATCATTCTCTATTTTTGACCAATTTTGGATTCAAAGAAATCTGAAGACTTCTGTTTTGAGAGTCCTTGAGTTCCTGCCAGCTTAGTGGCACAGATGGGGTGATGAAGCATCTCCGTTTCCATCTACTGAACTAGGTAGTTGGCCAGACTGTTGTGTCCAAGAACTTTACACAAAATCACATAATATTCTGATCTGAGTTTTGAATTACAATTGAAAATAATATGTGAAGGAGCACAAAACCAAAATAATTTATACTGATAATAATTTAGAAATTGCAAAATATTAAATTTTTCTATAAGTAGGAACAAATTCTTTGATTGCTGCCCTACTTAGGAAGAAAGAGACATTCCCTTGAAACTATGTAGAACAAATCTGTGTCTTTACAAGAAATGTGAAGTTTAATTTTGAATATGTGGGAACTCTGGGGCAAACAAACAAAACTGCTGGAATTTATTGTTCCTTTCCAAGTTATAATTGCCATTTTGGTGAATAAGTAATTTTCTTCTCAACAGTATTACTCTGATATATATAAACTCTTGCTCCATATGGACTAGCACACAGGTTTGCTCCATCAGACTCCATTAAGGAAGGAGTTCAGGGTTCTGCACAGAAATCAAAGCTGAAGATGAGCAAAGAGAATACAAAAAGGAAGGTATGGTGGCCACCTCTTAGTGAATATCTTACAAGACTTGCTAACAGAAAACTTGGTGTTTATTCCTAAAGTAACTCCTTGTCACTATTATAAAATAACTTAATTAGAACATAGCTCTTACTTTAACAAATTAATTCAAAAAGTAGTTCCATCTATAAATAAAATATTATCTGCTTTTTAAAATTAAAGTCAATTTCCTTTTACAACTCCATCTGATAAATAACTGTTTAGTTAAAAGGCTTTGGTAAATTTCCAGTGTGCTGGAAGTAAACTGGAAAGATCAAAACAGAATAGTTTGAGTGGGGCTTTATAGACAAAATTTCAAGACTCCAACAAACAACTCAGAAAATTTTGGCTGGAGTTTTCCTTTGATCTTCCTAAAAAAGACCACTGTGAAATATTTCAAGTTTAAATGAACAGCACTAGACATATTTCTTGTTCAAAGGAAAATTCTGAGCAGCATGCATAAATTTAGAGATTGGGGAGGTTGCTGAGAAACACACAAATTTGTATGCTTACTGCAAAGAGTAGATAATAACTACTTTTTTATTTTCCATAGTAAATTTCTTAATCTCATCTGATATGAAAACACTTAATTTATAATTCTTATCTTGATCTATTCAAGCCCAAGGGTTTCCGGATTTGTCTTTTTTTTTTTTTTTTCAAACTTGTATAATCATAGAAGGGCACTGTTGAAAAGAACCTTTGAAATTCACTCATCCACCTTCTAACATGACTGAAATTAATTTTCAATAAAAGTGATGCTATCAGTAATTCCAACTTACGTGTGTAATGCTAGAAAATTTAAACCTAACATTTTTTTCCTAGCTGTTTAAAAACAACTTAAAAATATTAATACTAACTGTGGAAAGAATGGGTAACTAGAATCCACAAAAATGTGGGTTTTTTCATTTATATATTTTTAATTTATTTTATTAAGGCATTTTTTGATTAAGTCTTGACTTAAGAATTCTCTTTCACTTTAGATTTTCTGGGATATCTCAGCAAGTGAAGGTAGGACATGTCTGTGCAATACAAAAGAGGATGCTGCACGTTGAGCCAGCTCTAAAAGCAGAAAGCACAGCAGTGTTGGATTTTCAGCACTTACCAAGAAAGAGGTGTATGTTGCACAAAGTTTTGAACTTATCTAGATGATCTCCTCAGGTTACAACATTGAATTCCAGCTGCAGTGTGTCTTTTGTTCAGTCTACTGAAATTTTTAATGTAGGCTTGATTGCTTTTAGTCCTTGTCTTAGTTTATCTTCCTTTTCAGCATAGTGAAATGAGTCCTTCTTAGGCCACTGCAGCACATTAGTGTACTTGAGTGGGTGAAGCTTCACCTCGTCTATTTCAAGTCCTCAAGCATCCTTCTCTCTTTGCAAACCACACACTGAAATTTCTTACACATTTAATTTTGAAGCAGAATTTGTCAGCCTCAGCAGTTCTCAACACCCACTTTACAACTTGTCAAATGATTACTGAGGCATTAAAATAAAAAAAATAAAAATACAAAAAAAAATCCCTGGAGATTGATTTTTTTGTTAAAGAGTCTGAAAATTAACTTATCCATGTTGATAAGAAAAAGGAAAAAAATGTTAATAAATAAACATTCCAAAAAGAAAGAAAAAAACCCACAAAACAAACCACAAAAAAAAGAAACTCAAAACCAAATAAAAACATAAAAATAAGTGCAGTGAACACTAATTTTAGCACTAACTTGCTAAAAAAAACTGAGTACCACATGTACAATTGTAATTATTAAAAGGGAAAACTATGCCTTTGTGACATAATGTCCATTCAAGCTGCCCTGTGACTTAAATGAATCATGACTTTATGAATGCAAAGTTAAGAATGACTATGAAAGAGTTTGTTTAGTATTTTTGTATTAAGATCTGTCATGCAAAATAATAAGACCTTGGTCTCTTTTTGTATCAAACAAACAAACAAATGCCCTCAAAAAGATCCCCCGTTTTAGGGGGGAATCCTGACAGTAAAGTCATTAGTTTTCGTAATTCTTTCTGACTTTAAAGCAAGAAGGACTATGTGAGATTCAAGATGCTTAGAGAACAAAAAAAAAATTCCCCATATTCATATGAAGAAAACAAGCTCAAAATTCAGAAGACCTCATACTAAGCTTTTAATACTACTGTTCTCCTCTAAGGTTCACTTCCACATGGAGTTTTCAGAGTATCTTCTAAACAATAAATGAATGAGGAGTAAAAGACTATTTCTCTCTACACCTCTTTTTAAATGTTCCAGGTGAACCTTCACAGATCCATCACTCAGTGCTTTTAAGTCCTGACAAACTGACCCTAGTGTATGTGTATTTACATATTCTTGGAGTTGAAAATTACATGTTAAACAGAATGTTCAAGACCCTTACTTATTAAAAAAAAATAATGTTTGTTACTGTGAAACCTGCTTTTATGTCCACAATTCACATTGCATTGAGTACCTTTTTTGTTTTTTCCCTTTTCATCAGGTAGGAGAAAGAAAATGGAGAAAGTGGTACTTGAAAAATGAGAGGATAGGGAAATTAATTCATGCAGGTCACAAGAAGTTTCAACTAAAATGAAAGTACTTTAAAATAATATAATCAAAGTAATTTCCCATAGAAATTTTATGGCTGATCAGCTACTGGGAGAAACAGTCTACAAAAGCAGCCACTGCAAATAACTTCTCTTACTGTCTAAAGGAAATACATGAAATTTCACTTTTTCCCATATAGATTTACCTTTCTAAGGATCCACTCATTCTCACCCTGAATAATCCCATTTTCTCTGAGAACTGAAGCAGCTATGCAGATCTCACTGAAACAGCTGCAGGGTGCCACGACTGAAGTTTACTCCGGGTCAGTACGCAGGTGCTGCTGAATCCGCCTGAATGATCAGACAAATTCATGCTGCTCTGTTCAGGACTAGAACAATTTTGTTTGCAAGGTTTTAACCTCTATGAGTATAGAATCATTTGAAAGAATAAACATGATGTAAAAATGGAAGTAGCACAGTTGAGAGGTTTTTTCAGTCTTACAATGGGCTTTTGTTCTACTAAACTTGCAGTGAGGATTGGACCTTCATGACCAGTCACAGAAACCTCAAAGAAGAAAAATCTCAAAATGGATTATCTGCATTGTCTTCTTCTTATCTGGTGTCTAAGAAGGTACAATCTCCAGGTACATTTCCTGGTGTTCCAGGATCCATGACCCATGTCTCATCTATACTTTTGATTGAGCTCACAGAGTATTCTTTCCCTCACTGATGATAATAAAACAGTCTCTATTTCTCTCCTCTCTCCAGCTGCCTGTTTTCAGAAATTGCACCAGAAAACAATGTCTTTGAAATCTGTCTTTTCTTTTTCAGTATATCGAATGAATATTAAATTATATTCTTTAATAGTATTATTATACCAGTTTCATGTAAAAAAAAAAATCTATGCCATCCCTGTCTTCCTTAAGCCTTAGTTAATATTTTTGAATGGTTGAACATTAGGAGCAAGTAGAATTTAGAAAGATAATGAATAGAGACAACACTGTCTATAGAAAGTATTGTCACATAAATTTGAGAAACCTAGCTTAAAAGTAAATATTTAGTAAATGCATTGGGTATACTACAGAGCTGTGGAAAGAAAAAAAGCATATATATATGAGAAGTAACACCATAAAATGCATAGGACTGTTAGCCAGCATGTTTGTTATTAATATAGGAAGAAATCTATACAGAGTCTACAGGCCCTAGGGGGAAAAACATCGTTTGGAATTGTCTAGTCTATAAACTCTTTCTATAGCAAAAAAAGCTGGACAGACCTTATGGCACCATCTTATCAAATGGTTGCCAAGGTAACCTTGAATGAATGTGCAAGAACAGGACAACTCATCACTTTCCTAGGATGTGAGGAGCACGCAGAGGGACTATCACTGCTTAGAGGTCACAATCTAAATTAGTCTGCTGGTTACAGTGGACTGAGCAGCTAATTATATAAACCAAACTATTGCAGGTCTTCAGTTTTGTTGAAATAAACCTAACACTCATTATCTCCTGTTATTAGCAATTTTAATTTTGTCTTTACCTTTCAGGTGCTAAACAAATAAATAAAATTAAAAAAAATATTCATTTTCTTGAAATGTAAATGTAGTGCTTCCAAAGCTAAAACTATGAATTAATTTATTATTCTTGTATAGTATGTGTAAGAAATATATAAGTTGTCACCTTTTGTTTGGTTCCCAATCTGTGCAAATTTTGAGTAATTAATTCTGACCTTTTTCATTTTATATCAAAACTATTAATCTAGCTTAAATTTGTATTCTGAGACACAAAAACTATTTCGTAAGGCTTATGAATAAGCATGACATAGGTTTAATAAAAATTTTGTCAAGACTTTTGAACTATGTCTTATTTTTCTCATAATTCTGCCACAGTATTGCTGTGCAGACCCAAATAATAAATTAGGATAATGTACACAACTTAGATGAATGAACTGAGTTTAGACTCATCTTGAAACCTTGAATTCTTTTTGGGTTTCACATTTTTGTCATATATATCTAACTTTATTTCTGTTTGCCAATAGCAATAGGTAAAATGAAAGTAGTTGGTTAAAAAGTGAATATCTGCCATGGTACATACAGGTTTAAGAGAGTAAAGGAGAGTAATAGAAAAGGAAGAGCAAAATATTTTTAAACAAACTTGAAATCACCTGGTTAGATGAGATCTTTTGTGCTAGCAAAGTTACACTTGTACATTGACATGTACAAGATACATAATGACCCTTTTTGTCTTGAGCCCTTCCACTTTGCCTTACATGATTTTCTTTTCAGAGCTGTCTTGCACTGAAGCAACTCAAAGAGCAGGCAGCATAAATTCAGGTTTCACTGAAAAAGGGTAAGTCTTCCTATTCTGCTTCAATATTTTGGCAAGACCTAAAAACCAAACATCAAGTCTGGACACTTTGCGCTAAGCAAGTGTATGACAAAAATTGTCCTTTCACTGTTAGAACACCACATTGCTTCAGGGCCTCCTTTATCAGTGTGTGCATCTTTCTCTGTGGCTTGCCATGTCTAAGCTGAGCTGAGGCACTTGACCTGGAGCCTGTTCTATACCCAAGAAGCAATTGTTCTGCAAGAGGCCCATATCTCTTGACTTGCCTTTTAACTTAGACTGAACTCCACGCTCTTCAGAAAAGAGAAATAAAATGTGATTATAGTCAACTGTTAGCAGGAGACATAGTTAGGCTTTTGATCAGAATAGCAGGAAAAAGGCAGAGACTGGGGGAGAAAGAGAGAGAGGTTACACTGAATGGTACTATTGCTTTTCACCTAAGATGGATTTACATTGTGCTTGTCACTCTGCTGTGTAGAAACTCATTTAGCATTTATTTCATGCTGATCTACTGCTTGGAAGTCCTAGCTCTTGAAGGGATAAACTGACAGCTGAGAAAGAATTCAGTTAGTTAATGTATTTTCTTTACAAATTTCTAAAGCAGCTCTGATTTAATTCTGAAGATTTCTGTGAAAATATGTAGAAATAGCTGCCCATGTATGACTGAAAAGTGACTCCAAGAGCTTTGTTCTTAGGAAAAGAGGCTGTCATAACATAAATCAGTTGTGGTATAATTCACCAAGCTGCTTTGGTGCAGCAGTAAATGTGTAAAAATAAACCAGTCACAGTCTGGTTTGCCAAAGCGGTGATAAGAAAAATATGATGGAATTAAAGACTTCTGTAATGCACACTAATGTTTTTTTCTTGTAATAAAAAGACTTACCATCATTCATGGTTGTTATTGGAAAAAACCAAAAACAATTTAGAAGTTAACACAATGATTTCTCACAATTCCGTATAACAAAATCAAAATGAGTACAAATTACTTTAACACATTATGTTAGTATCCCAAATCTGCATTTTATCAGCAGTTTTTCACTCTTTCTCTATGTTTCTCATATTCTTTTCTCATTATATATAATTATTTCTTAGGTTAATGAGAACTTAATTGCTACTAAACCTTTCAGGATAACAGTGCATGCATACATAATTGCACAAAAAGCAGAACATTTACAATATCAACTGATTCCTGCCATGGACACCTGATAGCATCACACTAAAAAAATATGAATCAACTTTGATCAAATAGTTTTCAGATTCCAGGAGAGGTCATGGAAATTAATAAACTGCCCTCACCTATTGTAGACAATAATTCTTTAGTCAGCTAAAGAAAGATTCATAACTTGCTTAACAAATTCCCCCAGGTAAATTAGAAAAACATTTGGCAAATGACATCATTGCTCAAACTGAAGATACAGTGACATATCACAAACAAGAATGAATCTGAGTATCTTCAGGCAGATGGGTGTTTGGGTTTGAATTTTTTTTGGTGGTTTGTTTTGTTGGTTATGATTTTTTGTTTTGTTTTCTTTTGGTTTTTTTTTTGTTTGTTTGTTTTGGGTTTTTTAGATTAGTTTTGGTTAGATTCGTTTTGGTTAGATTAGGTTTGGTTTGTTTTTCTTTTCTTTTTCTTTTCCCAGTTATATTGTGTTAGACAATTTAAACTAGAAGGAAGTAAATCAAGATAAAGAGCAGAGCATATCAGCTTCTCAAAAATATCTGTTAAAGCAAATGAAAGAGAGTTTATGACTGAAAGCAGAATTTGAGCTAAATCAATTACAGTGTTGTTAATAGGTTTGGCATATATTAGTTATTGGTGGATTTGTGAAATATTTCACAAGCTTTCAGTGAAATATATTTAGCAGTTATAGAAGTATATGAGAAATTATTTATAAATTATAGCATAAAAATATAATGAAATAATCATAGAATCATACTGTTAAGGAGTTGGAAGGGACCTGAAAGATCATCTAGTCTTAACATTCCCTGCCATGTGCAGGGACACCTCCTACCACACTAAGTTACTCAAGGCCTTATCCAACCTGGCCTTAAACACTGCCAGGGTTGAGACACCCACAGTCTCCCTGAGCAACCTGCTCCAGTGTCTCACCACCCAAACAGTAAAGAATGACATGAATAAATAAATATAAAATATATAAACAAATTTAAATAAATAGAAATAAAACTATAACTAACCAAAAGGATAAAAAAGATAAACATGTTGCCCCAATTTGTCCAATAATGAAAGTCATTCCAATAAGCAGATATTTTCCAGTCATTCATTTTTTTAAGTATTTTTATGAAACATTCCCACTTATTCTATTAAAAGGTGCTTCAAAGGCACTCCATTTGCCTCCTTTCCCGAAACAAAAAACTGAAGTTGCAAATTTCGTTAGTCCACTGCCTTCACTGCTAGAAATACTAAACACTGCTAGTAATACTAAACAACCACTAGCCCTTCCAACCGGAGCAATCACCCAGTACACAGAGCCTTTTTAATTGATTGCCAGGAAAAAAAAATCAACTGTATCATTACAATGTTTCATGGGAATATATTGGTTTGTTTAATAATCTCGTCTTTCTTCCAGAATGCTGGGAACAAGCAGGGAGGGCATCTTAAGATTCCCAGATTTGCCTTTTGTGTAGCTATCCTGGCCAGTGGAAAATATGTTCTTTGGCTTTCTCCCAGGTCCATGCAGTACACACCACCCACTGCCTGCCTGCTGGTCTGCTGCTTCCTTCACACAGCTGCAGCCGCTGAAACCATGGGGATCCCATGTTTGTCTTTGCTTTTTCAGCTAGCAGTTTTCCTCTGACGGCTTAGCTTCTGACTAGCCTTTCCAAGCAGTAAGTTGCTGTGCATGGTGGCAGCCCACTGTTTCAGCATTTAATTACCACTTAATAGAGATTTAGAACCTCCTTCTGTTTAATGTGAGTGAACAGTGGGGAGCAAGTCTCCATTAAGGTATTGCTATGCGAGGAGAAAACTGAAGGGCAGCTAGTGATATAACTGAACAAACAAAACCAACCAAACCCAAAAAAAACCCAAACCAGGTGTATTTGAAGGCTAATGAGATGAAGAAATGAAGAACATATATATTTGATTTGCAACTGTACCTTCAAAATATATTTGTGTCTACATATATGAATACCTGGTAGATACACAGATAAAATTGATTAACAGGAGAGATTAGAGACTGAGGTGTCTAAACTTCTTATTACCTAAAGTTTCCCATTGGGAAATACCCCTTTTTACCAAGCCACGGAGGCATGTAAGAAATCTTTTCCTTGCTGGATCAGAATGCAAAAGAAGTGTTTTTCAAGACTATGACTCCTCAGTTTCCTCTAATCTGGCTAAAGCCCTCTATTTGCTGAGTGATAGGGGCATATGACCTTAGCACTTTGTTATTGAAGATGAGAGGAAGAAAGTGATGTTGGCTTTAGCATTTACAGTAAAAAGCAGGGATTAGTGTGTAAAGGACATCTTGTTTGAAGTCAGATTCCATATGCAGCCAAGGCAGAGACTATTTTCTGTTTTGCAAGTCATTAACCCTAAAAGATGCTGCTATCTCTGGCAGGAATTTGGTGAAAAAGATTTGGGAGGTTAACAGTATATTTGTACATCTGTGCTCCTCTCATAAAATGCACAGAAGTCTGAAACAGACATAATCCAAGATAAGTTTAATTCTTGCAGAAAAGAAGTGATGACCCATAAGCTAGAAAACATACATGGAGAACATTAATAAAGCTTTCTAATTAAGCATATTTACATTACTGCATTTTTATTATTTTATATACTTTATATATATTACAATGATGTCTTCATTGTATTAATTTATATATTAACTATTTTTTATTATTTGTATATTGTTTCTTTGATGCTAGTCACTTTAAATATTAAAAGACACATATTTAGTAGTCACACGGAGTTCCTCCATGAGAGATGGCTCATCCCCATAAATCCCACTGGTTTGCACTTTTGGCTCTCTTCCTGCATGATGACATTGGCCTTTTGTGGTGACTTGGAGGCCAGGCAACCCCAGGCTTGAGAGTTATACCCTGATGGCCAGCATGCTGAGAGAAGAGAGGAAAGGTGAGTGACAGGGTACTGTGGCTGCAGGTGTTAATGCTTTCCACTTGTCTTTCCCCTTTACAACCACAAAAGAAAAACACAGACGGCGGTTTCTAACACCTGGAAAGACTATCTGAAGCATATGAGGAGCAGTCCCTAGCATGCACCAAATATGGATTTACATCACTTTCTTAGCACCTTGCCACACCTGTCTGGCAATGTGTACAGCCAGGATCTTACCCATAAGAGTTAAGTGGTAAGAGAATAATGTTACTAGCTGGAAAAAAAACCAAAACCAAACCAAACCAAACAAAACAAAAACATTTAGTTTAAACTTTTTGAGATGTTTTGTAGCTATAACCTCAAAAGAGCTTTTATGTTTCAAGTTATGATCAATGTCTGTTTTCAGCACCTCTTGTGTTCAAAACCTCCTTAGATAAACAATTTATTTTGATCATAACATTATCAACTGTTTACAGAAGGCATGTTTAATTTAAGAGTATTTTACTGGGAGTTCAGAGAGAAAAACTAATGAGTGATTTAATCATAGAGACAAAATTCTCCCAGTATACAGCAGATAATATTTACATATTTCATCATAGTAATATAAAAGAAAAAAAAAGGTAGGAAGCCACAATGTTCTACTGTATTGTTATAACATTTGAGCAACAGTCTTGCAAGTTTAGGTACAGTAAGTTTTGTGAGCAGATATCAACCTCTCCCTGTCTTCCTCCTCAGGACCTTTGTTCTTCACCTGAGCTGGCTATGCAGAAGGTGCTAAATTTTGTCCCTAGGAGGTATCACTCTGTGTTGAATACTGATGAAGGGTATTCTAGAAGAAATATAGGAAAATTGTGTTGTTTTCCAGTGGTTTGGTACACCAAAAGCATAGTATACATGTAGATTATGACACCTAGCCTCTTGGACCAGCAGACTTTATAAAGTTTTCACTTTCCATTTTGTGGGGATCCATCCCTTCAAGGAGCTGAGCAGCCCTTAGAGGTGTCCACTTCAGATGTCTGTGACTCATGGGGTCTCTGGACTAAAATAAATTTCACGGGGGAACAGCCCCAGAACTGCAAAATATTGCTGCTGTCTCTGCCACTGAACAAAATGGGCAGAATTCTTAATTTCTTTGATAGTTTTCAATGTTGGGCAGCAGTGAAACATCATACAACATATATCTTTTTGTAGTGGCTTCTAATCCCTCCAGAGGTACATCCATTTTTATTTTACCTTGTCCCACTCATCCATTTTTTCAACCAGGCAATTTACCTCTAGGGTTTTTCTTTAAACAGGAAATTACATTTTGGGCAATAATAATTGAAAAGTCAGAAGACACTTGACTATCTGTAATTTGATTAATCTATGGCCTGTTCTCACCTGGGACAGATTTAATTTTCTTCTTAGTAGCTGATACAGTGCTGTGTTTTGGATCCAGTATCAGAATACCATTTTGGTTGTTGCTAAGTACTGTTTGCTCTAAATCCAGGATTTTTCAGTGTCTCATGCTCACTCTGGCGGTGAGCAGGTGCACAAGAAACAGGGAGGGAGAACAACCACGACAGCTGACCCAAAGTGGCTAAAGGGATATTTCCCATAGGACATCATGCTCAGTATATAAACTAGGAACGTTACCCAGATGGGGTTGATTGCTGCTCAGAGACAGGCTGGACATCAGTCAGTGGGTGGTGAGCAATTGTGCTGTGCAGCACTTGCTTCCCTTGTGTTCCATTTGCTTTCTCTCCCTCTCCTTATCATTATAGTTATTATTATTAACATTATTAGAATATTTTATTATTTTAACTAATAATATTATTGCAATAATTTGCTTCCATAATTGCATTTTACTTATCTCAATGAATGAGATTTACCTTTTCTTTCTGATTCCCCTTCCCACCTGGAGTGAGGTGGTGTGAGGCAGACTTAGTGAGTGGCTGCCTTGTACTTAGTTGCTACCTGGGGTTAAACCTCATCAGTTATATTGTAGTCTCTGGTTTTAACTTTGTAGTTTTTAGAGGTAGGGACCTCTAAAAACTACAATTGATATGGATATCAACTATAATTGATTTGGATTATTTTTTTACCTGGCAATACTGTTTCATGCTTTGGATATTTTTTTTTAATGAATGTATGGGTATTTTTATTATTTTTATTAACTTGATAAAAATATAGCACTGCTGAGTAGCTTAAGTAAAAATCTTAGGAAAATTGAATTCCACACGGATTCTCTCTGTGTAGTTATTGGCAGTCTGAATAGGAATACTTAGTGTGACTTGATGTCAACATGAATTAGGGACATCTGAAATTTCTTCCCTGGTCTGTCACTGATCCCTTCATGGTGGTCCTTGATCGTCAGTGGATCTGCTGGGTTATATCCATGTCTGGGTGAATGGCCAGAATGGTGTGCTTTTCTTCAAGAGTTTTTTTCACCTGCCCTCCCTTCCCTGCCCTGTTGCCTACATGAACCTATAGATACCTGCAAGGTTTGAAGGACATTTTAGCAGTCCTTGAATTAATTTGTGCACTTGCAATATAGGATACTTGGTCCAATAGTTTTGAGGTTAGCTGTAGTGTTGTTTTAAAAAAATTGAGTAGATTCTCACTGAAAACTAGACCCCCTAAGCTCTATGGCAGGATTTTATTTTTATTTTTTTTTTATTTTCCATTTCAAAGGGATCTATGAGCATAAAAACATTCATGTATGAAATGTTCAGGTACTATAATAATGGGGAATACATACACCTTTATAAAAAGTAATATAAATGCATTATTTATAAAGCAACAGGACACTGAAGAATAAGATGCAGAAGAAAAGTCAACAGCAACAAAAGTCCTTCACTGCCTCTCCTTTTTCTTTTTTGCAAAAACAATACTGCTGAAGTTATGATGATTTGTGTTGTCTATTATAGCAACTGCATTTGAGAAATATTTAGCACGAGCAAGCCACAAATGTATAGCCATAACTATAAATACCACCAAAGTAAACAGAAAGCTCAAGTGTTGTTTAATAGCATGTCTCCAGACATACAGCTTTCATAACTGAATAACTTGGTTTCCTTATTATTAAATTTCTGCCCAAGAAATATTATACCACTAAAACTGCTATGCTGAATTTTTGCCCAAGACAAAAAGATCATTACATATTGGGATGAAAGGCATTCTCTATTCCTTGGAAATATTTTGTTTCTTAAATAAGAGACCATTGTGCTGAAATGGCTATATAAAAGTAGTGTGATTTTGATTTAGCTGAACAATAAGGTGGCGGAATTTTATGAATGTATTTTGGTAGTGAAAGAAGCATTCTGTGAATTAACAGTTGTTTTGGTTTTGTTTTAGTTTTTTTTTTTTAAAGAGTCACCACGTTTTTGTATTAAAATAATTAATTTTATAAAATCATTTAACATATTAGCGTATTGTTTTCATATTTCATATCAATACTGCATTGATACACAAATATTTGGACTTTATAAAAAATATTTGCACTGTGATTTATACACCAGTACCTCTTTTTAGAATAAAAGACAAACTCAAAATGTCAAATTTTGCACAAATTCATGGATTCTGCCCAGTAACATCTCTGTCATTTACTCATACACTGAGTGTAGAAGCTGAGGTCTAGCATCACTAGATGCTAGATAATCTATATGATACAGCCTTCAGAGTCTGCTAATGTAACTGTTTATGGGTATAAAGCGTCTCATTAATGGCCATTGGCAAGCTTGCTAAGACAAACGGGGCATTCATAAGGTCAGAAAATAACTATGCTCTTTACATAAATGCATTCAAACAAACAATATGCAACCCTAATAATGGTATAACTGGTGTTTTCTGCATTCAGCTATCAAGTAACCTTACAATTTATCTGGTTAAGATACTTCCAAATGATCTCTGGATATTTGACATAGAGACATGACAAACATCTCAGTTTGCATGTGATGCAAGTTAAGTAGTGATATTTTTTAAATATTTTTTTTCTCCATATTAAAAGCAAGGATGAAACATTGTCTTGTTTACAGTCTGGAATCAATTTTCGTCCTGCTGATAACTGGTAATGGGAACTATTTGTGGACAGTGGTAGTGAAATCACATTAGGACTCCCAGGAATGAAGGCAAAGAGATGATTGTTTACTTTTACATCAAAAAGAAAGGAAGGGAAAAAAAAAGAAAACAAATGTGGTTTTTGACAGGCAGAAGGTCACTGGCACCTCTTCAGGGCAAGAGAATGTGTGGATGAGTGCAGTGGAGGAATGAAATTCTATCTATACACTTGTAATATTTTATGTGCAAAAGTTAATAAATTAATAAGAATGTTTTTTACGTGGAGATTAGAAGGAAAAAACCAAAATGTCAGAAGACTTTCTCTGCTTAGACCGTGATTTAAATGACAGCTCAGGAAAAACCTGAATTAATGCCATGGTAAATTTACAGACCTTCAGGAAAAAAAAACAAAAAAGAATATGCATGGAAGATTTAGTTCAGAATGATAATTCCAAGTGGAAGCAGATAAAAATGCTCTTTCCAAACTGTGAAAGATGTTAGTTTAAGAAATGTTGAAATGCTGCCAGATAGCCAGGATGAGACTGAAGAAGCTAGGGTAAGAAATCAGTAATTTGTAGGTCAGACTATAAACAGATGTCATGAAGATTACTGTCCAGGAAGACATAAACCCATTAGAATAGTTTTTAATGGGCATGAGACTTACTCTTCAGCAATTGTGTTTCTTACATGAACTACATTCTTTGTAATTGTTGACTCATTAGGAAAGCCACATATTATGTCTGTGTGGCTCTTTTTTTCCCCTATTATATAGTATAAGATTTACAGATTGATACATTCTTTTGTAAGGATTCTGTATTTAAAGCATGGGCTCCCTCTGTCTGTATATATTTGAAGCTTGCACTAAAAAGATTGTTTTGATCAAACAGCCAGAAAAATGCTCATTATTCCTTTGCATTCTTCCCTGTACATTTTCAATATGAGAATATATGCACTTTATTACACTCCTTTTAAATGTGAAGTCTGTGGTTTTGAAACTGAAGAACATATGCGACTTTGCACTCTCTTAAGTCTCCCATGAAACAGTTATCAAGGATATTGATAATTAACAAGGTTATTTGTTAATGATCTTAGGTTTTGTATTGTGAGAAACAGAGAAGTGGAATACATGTCAGTATTTTTAGTATTTTAGTGTGTTTAGCGTAAGAAAAAAATGCATGATTTAACAACTTGGTCATCTTTTCCTCTTTTGCACACAGAAGCATCACATCTAAGGTTCCTCTATTTCCTGATTGTTTGTTGTGTTTTTTTTTCCTAAATAACTTTTAAATTTGAATGAACTATCTTGTGATAAATTGACCTTTGGTTTTCCCTTGAATGGAAGTTATGTTCTTCTTGCGCAGCAAGACATCTCTCATAGCTTAGACTGATCCTGGCAATTATAAAGAATGTACAATATAGTGATTGCTTTTATTTTTTATTTCTGTGCCTTCTTAATTGTCACTCTGTATCCTTCCCTACTGTTCAAAGTGCAGTGCAAGGTGTGCGAATATTGACTCCTTGTCCCGAGTTGGTGCGTCATTGTAATTTTGTGGAAAATAATGAAGTAAGCCCTGCTTATCATAGATGTCTCAAAATATGCAATAAAAAATGGAGATGAAAATTTCTGCATGGATTTTATTTAGACTATTTTTTCCTTTATTGCAAGTGTTACATTTAATGTATCTTAAAAAAAAAAAAACACAACCCCCCTCCCCCAAATAAACTGAAAATTATCAACAGCAACAACAAAAAATTCAACTCACCAAAAAAAAGTTATAAAAGAGACACTGAATAAAAAAAAATCTTAAACTTTATGGTTCTGGGTATTTATAATAATTCTGAGATAAATAAGTTAGTTTTGAAAAAACCTGAAAAGACAGAAAGTGATGAGTTTTGATGGATTTTTACCCGTCTGTAAATGTTGTCTGACAAGGATAGATGCTTCATGCTCATAGGGAATCAAATGACCAGAAAGAAAAAAAAAAAAAAAAGAGATGGCAGACTAATTGGTAACAGAAATAAAAAGTCACACCACTGCTACATCCAGCTTTGAGATGTAACAATGCCTGAAACTGGATGAGAGAGAGAGACATAATACAAAGGTGGCAGTAGATGTCAGACATATCTCTGAAGCATGAGGCACTGTTACAGTTATCCAAAATAAAATCAAGTGCAAGGAACTTGTTAGATACAGACTTTGTCTCTTGGTAAAAGGAAATCATCAAAGAGTAATATGAGCTGCTTGCAGGAGCTGATATATTAAAAGGATGGGGCAATGCTTGTTATGCATTCCCCGCTCTTGCACATATGCATTTAAAATGCACCTGTTCCCAACTAAAATGTGATTATAAAACTATAGTTCTTACTATAGTAAACTTAATATTCATGCTCACAAAAAAACTCAGGCAAAAAATGTAAACTTAACTTACTCTATGGTTATCTATCAAAGTGGGATATTTAGCAAGTTTTCAACTGTCTGATTAGTATTGTGTTGAATTTTACATCTGAAGACTCTCAGATTTTACAACATTCCAACAATCCTCAACCCCTAAGAACATTGGTATAAGAAAAGTGATTCTTTTCAAATTTCTTCTCATTTTCTTATATTTCTGGAGTTCATTGAGCAAAAAATAAATAATAGACTGTTTGTTTAATATCTTCTCTGGGCCAGGATTGTTCAAAACAATAATAAATGAAAGAGTGCACATTATGAATAGTCATACCTTTCTTGCTTCCCTAGAGGTTCCTGAGAGCTAATATGATTACCATGAAGACCTGCTTTTCTGTATCTGAAAGCTGCAGGGTATATTATCTTGGACTAGTAATCTGTTCACCCTCTGCATTTTGGGTCACCTGCCACACTTATTTGTACTTATCAGTGAATTTAAAAAAAAAATAATATGCAATTCTTAGATGTAGGCAAATTGATTCCCTGAAACAGCTGAAAGTGAGTTCTTTTAGCTTTGCTCTGTTGATTTGCAGTAAATCAACTTGACACATTCTATAAGGGTTTTCCCTGTTCCCGGTGTTTTCCCTGTTCCTGGTGTTTTCCTCCTGTAATTTAAATATATATTTGAAAGCAGATGAGTATGTTTACCCTTAGAAAATGGATCAAAGCTGAACGTGAAAAAAGCGCAAAGACCTCCTGTTGGACAGTGCTTTACCATAACTGCTTATGTACAGCTACATGGGCTTGCCTCTCTTTTTATTAAAATCCTGTTTACTTCAGGGAGTGAATAATGCCAGACAGCATCTCTGCTCTTCTGCTGAGATTTCATCACACATGTCAGTTACTGAATGGTATCAGTTTTTGCCTGGCAGAAAGATACTGTGAATTCAGTTTCATGGTCTGAGTAGAAAAAAGTTCTTTTACATGGAAGGCACTGTGTATCTTCAGTCTGCTTTAACTCTAATTCCATGCTTATGTGGAAGATGCAGAACAAAGAATTTCGAATTCAAATATGGGTCAAATTTGTCTTAAGGATCTTTCTCAGACAACTCTGTCCCTCATAATGGAGTAGGCCAGCTGACCCTGTGCAGTGGCTGTAGGAGACGACAATCTCTAAGCCTGGACTCCCATGGAACAGCAAGTGAAGATTGTTTCGTTCTTCATTTTTGTTGTTTTTTTTTTTTTCTCCTGCAGAAGGGATTTCAATGAATTTGCTCCAATAGACCTACTCTTCAATATAGAATTATAGAATTAACCAGATTGGAAAAGACCTCCGAGATCACCAAGTCCAAACTTTGATCCAACCATCAATCCAACCATTGTGCTTACTAGACCATGGCACTAAGTACCACATCCAGTCTTGCCTTAAAAACTTTCAGGTATGATGAATCAACTATATTTAGAGAAGAAAGTGTTTGCTCCTGTGGTGTGTTTTTGACTATACCTGGAGCTAAGGGCCTTTGTGCAACTATTTCATTGCTATGAGAGTGGCATGTGTCCCCTGAGGCCATACTCTAGGTGCTCTCCAGACTGACTGGTTTATGCATCAGTTATTGCATCAGGTTTCATCAGCTTTTTCTTAGAAAAGAATTGATTTTGTTAGTTGATAGGAAAGGCTGGCAGTCTAGATCTAGACTTTTCTCTGTTTACATATTACTCCAACTTTGCTAGGCAAAATGCTGCTCAAAACTATTGCCAGTGTTAATCACTTGCACATCTCTCTGCCCTAACAATTGTTAGAAATCTATCAGCCATGAAATTTCATTTTAGAATGCGGCAACAGCACATGGCTTACTTAGTCATCAAGAAAAGTTGATACTGCAAGTAACCTATTAGACTTTTATTTTGTTAACTAAGATATTGATTTAGACTACATTGTTGTGTGTATTTGATTGCATTGCTCTATCTGATCAATGATATCTATACTGTGAGAGTAAAAAATACAATACATAGGAAACAAATCAGTGAGGATTAAAACCAATTGCAATTGAGTAACCAAAAGCAAATTTGGTTAAATTAGTAGTGACAATAAAACTGACAGTATGTACCTACATCACCATACCTAGGCTTTGTGAACAAAGGGCTCTACCCACGCTTGCTACAAACACACTGGTGGCTAAAAAGGCCAGTGTGAGATAGGCAAGTCCGATTACAAAAGGCACAGTCTCCATCGACACTACTGGCAAGGCATGGTTCTTCCTGCGCTGCCTTTTTTCCTGAAGATTGATTCTGCATGTGTTCTCAAAAGAAGCAGCAGCGTTATGGATGGTGTGTCTCCATTTCTCCCGATTGGAGGCCAGAGTGGACCACTGATGGTGATCAATATGGCCAAGGCTGAGGTATTTTTTCAGGGAGTCCTTGTATCTCCTCTTCGGGGCTCCTCTCTTGCGGCAGCCGGTGGGGAGTTCCCCATAGAGCACAATCTTCGGGAGGAGGTGATCCTCCATCCTGGAGACGTGCCCTGCCCAGCGCTGTTGTGGTCNGGTAGGTAGCAATTTTGACAGTGTCTATTTGGTCGCAGACAGCTCCATCTATTAGTTGAAATCATCTTCCTTCAATGCTGGATTCGATGTCCTGGATTGGCAGTCCCCCACAGGGGGGGACTGCACAGCTGCATTTTCAGCAGCATGGCCTCGATGCTGGTTATCTCTGCCTGTTCAAGGACAGACACTTTACTCTCATAATCAGACCAGTGGATGTTTAGGATTGTACGGAGGCAGTGCTGATGGAAGTGCTCGAGGACTCACAGGTGGTGGCAGTAGATGACCCATGACTCAGACCCATATAGAGGAGTAGACAGTGCAATGGCTCTGTAGACACTAATCTTTGTACTTTTCTTCAGGTGTTTATTGTGCCAGACTCTTTTACGGAGTATTCCAAAAGCTCTGTATGCCTTTGCTAACCTGTCAATCTCTTTGTTGATCTTACCATCTGAGGAAATGATGCTTCCCAGATAGCTGAACTGCTGGACTGACTTAAGCTCTGATTCACCTATGGTGATGTGGGGATGATGGAAGACTTCCTGAGGTGCAGGTTGATAGAGAACTTCTGTCTTCTTCAAGCTGACTTCCAGCCCAAAGAGCTCAGCAGCCTCAGCAAAGCAGGATGTTAAACACTGCAGAGCTGCTTCTGTGTGAACAACAAAGGCAGCATCATCAGCAAAAAGCAGCTCACAGACAAGGTGATTTAGGGTCTTAGTGTGGGCCTTCAGTCACCTTAGGTTGAATAAGCTTCTGCCGCGTGCCGCCAGGGACAAAGGAACGGTCCTCAGCCACGTTGGAGAGTGAAGAAAGCTAGAACACTTTATTAAGGGTGCATGGGACTCATATAGGGTTCAGGGAGAGGCTTGGAAAATGGGAGGAGTTAGGGCGGAGCACGGCAAGTATGGGAAAGGAGTGGAAGGGATGATACAGTTACAGGGGAAGCTGGGCGTGGTTAGCCTTACNGGGGAAAGCTGGGCGTGGTTAGCCTTATATGATGATGCTGGGTTGCACCACCGGCTAGCCAATGAAAAAATAGGGATTATACAACCAATGGGAATTGGTAACCGGGTAGCCACTGTTGTATACAGATAACACACGCAAAAGGTAATAAATATTCCTCCATCCTTATCAGCAGAATAAACATCCTGTATATCAGCAAAGCCCTACAGAAGACATCCTGCTTCTGGATATTCTCAGCAGCTCAGTCCTACAAACAAACAACCCGTCAGAAAATCCTGTATATCTTATCACTTTGAAACAAGGCTAATCACCACAATCCTCTTTTGAATGCTATAAAAACTCAAGACAAATTTTGGGAAGTTAGGAGCAAGGAAGGGAGACGAGAGATCAGCACTCCAGCTGGGACTTGCCCCCCACCCTCTCCTCACCTCTTCTCTTCGCCACCGTATGCTGCCCGACTGCCAGTGGAGACCGAGACTGTGCCAGCCTGGAGAGAACTAAAACGTGAGTGTGTCTTATCCCTCTAACTTTCCATGTTTCTGAGGGCCATGAAAATCAGCAAGGCCCAGCTCTGCCCA
>WBMV01005993.1:0-23897 GCA_013396655.1 Campylorhamphus procurvoides | reverse complement strand
CCATTGCTCAGAGACTGGCTGGATGTTGGTTTGCTTGTGCGAGGTAGAGAATGATTGACTTTGCATTGATTCTGGGTTTTTTTCTGTTTCCCCCAGCCCTTCTTATTTTTCCTTCACTTATTAAACTTTTTGTCAACACATGAATTTTCTTGCTTTTGTTCTTCCTATTCTATACCCTGTTCTGCCGGGAGTTGGGAGGAGTGAGCAAACAGCTGTATGTGTGGTTAGATGCTGGCTGGGATCAACCCACCACAGACCTGATCTTTCTAACCTTGCCTCAAGTGCAATACAGTGTACAGACAATTCTTTCACTTGTTTAACTTGTTTTAATCAGGATGAGGAGATGCAAAGGAGAGCACTATACTAACAAGACTGCAGCTTTGCCAATGAAAAGAATGTTGATACTGGTACTACTTCTGCTGGTATATGCGATCTGTATAATTTATTTATTTGACTTTCATTCTGATGAAAGTGAAAGTTTGCTTTGAGAACTATTTCATAGAAAAAATGTTTCTGGCAAGATTATTATTAACAGCTAAACTGCTGTTTTGGTTCTTTTTTTTACTCTAAACTTTGCAATTTTTCATTTTTTTTTCTTGTGTATGTTAAGCCAGAAGATCACTTTCATATCACTTCTGAAATGTTTTTGGGGTTTTTTTTGCAATTCTTGAAAGATGTGTGAATTGGTAGAATCAATAGGTGAATGGTCTGAAATAGCTGATAATTTAAATAGTATAAAATACTAGCTGTATAAAAGTTTTCCCATATAAAAGGTTTTGAGAGCAACACTTGGCTTTGCTTCAATCACTCCCTCCACTGCTGTCTCCCCCCTATTTGATTGTTTGGGGTAGAAAGAGGTCAAAATTGAGGTAAGGGTAAGAAATATTTTAAAGAGTTTAACCTTTGACTTAAACTGAAGTATTCTTTTGTCATATTATGAATTCTGTGAGTTACTTTTAATAGGCTGCATGTTGGATTTGGAGAAGACTTTTTTGACTGAAATATAGTCTGGTGTGACTGCTGTCATTTTATTTAGGTGCAGATTTTGGTACTGTGATCTGTGTTTGTCATTTGAGAAACAGATTATAGCCTGAATTGAAGCCTGAGAAGGCTTAAAATGCAACAGCCTCAGTCAGATCAGTTCCCCCTGGTTCTACTCATTTACTGAAAATGTACAAATTGGGGAGGAAAGAAAAAGATGATTACAGAGAGCCTTTGTCCTCTTTGGATGGTTCAGAGTGCTTTTCTCCAGTGTGAGTAATTTTGGGAAAGGAGTTATCTGAATCTGTGAAGCTTTACAAATTCTGTGCATTGGAAATAAGTAATTTGAGAGAGGTTACACATGTAAATATCTGATAACATTATTTGAAACAAAGGTTTGGAATCTTATCAGTTTCAATTGAGAACTTTCATTAGTTTCATAGCTCTGTTCTGTGAGAATAAACAGAAGCCTTAAATTTTAAGGACACCCATTGTTACATGTTTTTTAGGTGGTATCATGGAAAACTTGACAGAGCAATTGCAGAAGAACGTCTTTGGCAAGCAGGAAAACCTGGAAGTTACCTTATTCGAGAGAGTGATCGGAGACCGGGTTCATTTGTGCTTTCATTCCTTAGTAAAACAAGTGTCAATCATTTTAGGTGAGAAGTAAATGTTTTCTTTTAAAACACTGTAACTTGTTTATTTGTGGGTTTGGAACATAGTATGGTGTAGAAAACAATTGTATTATAAATGGAATATCTTTTACTTTTCTTTTTATCCATATGTGGTATAGCTCTTTACTAGGATTTAATTGTTTTAAACCATGCTACAAAAATTCCTTTTACAGGCTGAAGAACGAAAATGTGAGGAAAATAGCATCATCAGGATAGAAAAGCTTGTCTAAAGCTATTGTGACTAAATTTACAGTAACATGCAGACTTCTTAGTAGTAATCAGATTTTGAGTCTATTCTTCAGTTATTGCAGCTTACAGGACATACTTTAATGTCAAAGTCATAGCAAATCTGGGTGTTCATAAGAAAGATACAAAAAGGAGAAACAAAGAGGCTATATATTTAATAATATGAGGATTTGCTGGAATCAGCTTTCAGTCTATGTCAGAATTAGTTGTTCTAAATAGAAGTATCCGTTTATCTGAAATTGTAACTGAGGTTATTTTACCATTAGTAAGTTATATACATTAATTTAGTCTCATTCAGTGTAAATGACATGTTCTGGGAAGTGCTTGAATGTCAGTCAGCAAGTAGTGTGCTGCAGAGTAATATTCTTCACGAAATAGGATATCAAGTGCATCTTTAGCACTAGAAAAAAACTTTGTCAGCTATCTAGGTAACAAAAAAAACCCAGAAAGCAAATTTACTTCCAAAGTGATCAAATAGCATGCTCATGTTTGTATCACGTTGTCTGAGCTAACAATTCATACTTCTCAGCTATACTGGTTCTTTTTAGGGAACCGATTACTATGTAGCAGTAGTAGAAAATGAAATTATGTTATAATACTGGTTTTTAAAGGTTTTTTTTAGACTCCTATTTTTAATAGCTTCTATTTATTGTAGCCAATATCAGGTGTTGAATGTTGATTTGTGTCCACCATAAAATTGTTTCTGGCATCTCAGATAGAAAATGGGAAACCATGAAATGCTACTTTCTAAGAAAGGGATCCTTATAATCTTTTCAAATCTTAAAGAATCTTTTCTTTTTGGATACATTAAATATGCAAAGAGATAACTATTTGAAGGAAACTAATTTGTTTGCTGATACTGCTCTTCATAGAACAGATATGCTTTTGGTTTCCCTTGTTGACTGCAGACTGTGTATGTTTTTGTTATTAGAAGGGCAGATGCTATACTCAAACATTTTTTCCAGCCCCAAGAATAGCAGTCTTGAAGTTATTTCAGCCAAATATAGGGATGTGACCACTGGGTCCCACAGACTGGAAGTGTCACTTCCACCAAAGCTTGTTCTCTGCCAAAAATGGGTGAAATTTTCATTGCTCAACAATTTCACTGGTATTTGTTTCTTAAAAGTGATATTTTTCAGGTTAAACTTTCCTTAAATATTTCTGTTTGCCTAAAATATCAATATTTTAGTTGAAAGTTCTCCAAATCCCCCTCCCCCCAAGTTGGATATAGGCATATGTTCATGCAGCATATGACTGACAGATAGTGTATGAGTCCATCAAAACTAAATTCTTTTTGGCTGTAGTAGTATTTTTTTGGTGAGTTGCTGAGTGATATAAAATATTGGGGATGAAAATCTTTATTTTCACCCTGTCCTTCAGAATTTTCTGTGATTACAGAACTCTTTGTATTTACTAGTCCCATGTGTTCTGAAGAAAGATTTCATTTCAAATTGGTCTGGTTTTCCCAAGTAGCAAGTAATAGGATGAGGGGAAAAGGCCTCAAGTTGTGCCAGGGGTGGTTTAGATTGGATATAAGGAAAAATTTCTTCACCGAAAGGGTAGCCAAGCATTGGAACAGGCTGCCCAGGGAAGTGGTGGAGTCACCATCCCTGTAGGTATTTAAAAGACATGGTCCTTAGGGACATGGTTTAGTGGTGGATTTAGTAGTGCTGGGTTAATGGTTGGACTATTAAAGTCCCATTATCTTAAAAACCCTCATTATATTAAAGGTTTTTTCCAAGCTGTTTTTATGATCCTAAAAATGATCATTTTGACTCTGCAACAAAGAGTTCTGGTGGAAAGTATGATGTTTTTCCCATTTACTACATAATTTATTGGAAACTGTTTTTAGCGTTCTGCAAGTTTCATAAAAGTGATAATTTCACAATTTTTACCAAAAAAAATAGCCTTTAAGTAGATCATATGTCCTGTTCATTTTTTTTCTTATGTGTAACTAAAGGAATAGTTCAATCCCTCTGTCATTATTTTCTCCCTTCTCCAAGTTGCCTTTCCAGGTAGCTCTTAACATTTTTAAAGAGTGAGTTTGTAATATTGCAATTTGAATGTAGACAGCCTGCTTTAAAAACTCAACTTCATCCTAATTTCCTTTAAAAACCAAAAAATTACAAACCCAAACCACCCCAAAGGTTTGTACCAAAAGATCTTCTGTCAAACTTCCATTTCTTTATTAACAGGATTATTGCCATGTGTGGAGATTATTACATTGGTGGACGTCGCTTTGCTTCACTCTCGGACCTAATTGGTTATTACAGTCATGTGTCTTGTTTGCTGAAGGGAGAAAAACTATTCTTTCCAGTAGCACCTCCAGAGGCAAGTAGTAAAATTTTAAAATGTCATTTACTTAAATATTGATATCATTAATCTTGCATTCAATATTCATAGTTTTCTATGAAAAAAACATTGTAGATGGCTTCCCCTAGTTTTAGACCTGTCTCAGCATATGGTGAAGTATAAAGAATATATAAACATGGTTTTACTGAAATACATGTCCTTGAAATAACCAGTTCTGAAAGCTGTGCTTCTTTCAAGTGACTATCCTTAAGACCGTATCAGTAATTATCAGTAATGCCCCTCCCCTCCCCTCATAAAGATGTTTCCGAATGTTAAACTTTCATAAATTTCCACTAAGAGAAAGAAAGTTCTAAAGTACTCTTTCATGGGAATTACGTTGTTGGTAATTTGATTTTTGGAGATAATGCAACTGATAATGTTAGAATGCTAGAACCAAAATGAGGGCTTTTGTAGGTAACTTTAGGAATTGAGCATTTCCAGCTCTTATTATTTTTGACCCTTTGAAAACTTAAAGCTAGCAAAGGGATACAAATTGCTATTACCAGTCTTTTGCCTCAGAATAGCATAATGTTGGGGAGAGGAAGTCTACACTAGAAAGGGAAAATTAATATCTTTGAACTCTTCTCTAAAATTGTAGCCTGTGGAGGATAGAAGAAGAGTTCGAGCAATTCTACCTTACACCAAAGTGCCAGAAACTGATGAAATAAGGTATGTTTTAATAACAGGTAAAAGCACATGTAAAATTCTTGGAGTATTTATAAATCCTAATGTTTTAGGTATATGTTCACTATGCAAATACTTTCCAATTGCATCTTAGACTTAACACTCTGGGAGGTTAAAGGTATGATGACTGCCTTTTTTTTTCCCCCCGTATAATATATGTTATGTGGAAAGTATGCAAACCCAACAGTCCTATATCTGATGGAAGAACATATACTAGTTGCTTGGAATTAATACTGCTTTCCTGAGATGCATGGTAAAATAGTCTGTTCACAGCAAAACTGGGACAAAGTACACTGTTTTAGGTCAAATGAATATATTATCCTCTTGTAATGTATTCTTGAAAATGTTATGTATTTTAGGGAATCTTGACTTAATTTTAATGTCATAATTAATATTTAGAAAGCTTGAAGCATTTCAGGGTTAATTTCAACTAGTCTTTCACACAATAACTTGTGAACTTCTTTGTAATAAAACTGATATGGGATAGCCTTGCTGTTTATTGTACATTAAGATTTAGGTTCATTAGTAGCTGAATTCATTCTAAGTATTTTCATTAGGCTATTTTTATTGTTGTTTTCTTTGTGCTCAAGTTAATGCAATTTTTGTTACTCTGTCACAAATGAATTATTAAGAGAAGTCATCATTGTGGGGTTAACTAAAAGGGTTTTATTAATGATTAAACAATTATTAAATGATAATTAATTAATACTGTTCACTCAGAGTGGGTGCATCTGTCACACCCTCTCAAATAAGAGATGTTCAGTAGAAAATTGCTGTCTAATTTTGGATTGAACTAGTAGTTGATGAGCTTCAGTACCATGTAGCTATTGCCTGTATCCCTGATACATCATTTGACTTGATTGAGAAGTCCCCCTGTGCTCCAGTGAAAGGTTTTCATATGACCTGATGTCATGGTTTAACCCCAGCCAGCAACTAAGCACCAACAGACACTAGGGCAGTAATTTTCCTGGATGGATGCCTTTTGGCTGATGTTTTTTCTTGCAGTTCCTATACTTGAGCTTCTAGTATCCAGGTAGGTCCACCATCCCACTTCCTTATGTCCTCTCCCTGGTTGTGCAGATAGAATCACAGGGTGGCATGTGGAGTGAGTCACTGGTAACCCTCTCCCCTGAACACAAAAAATGCTGACTCTTAATAGCCAAGATGTTGGTTAGTATGGGTGAGGAAGACTTGTCCTCCTTTAATTGCTGGGACAATTGTTGGGACAGTTTTTCCACAGCTGAGACACAGGGAGGAAGCAAGATTCTCTTTGAATTCTCAAGTTGGCTGGCCAGTTCAACCACAGTTGGTGCTTTTGTGTTTCTCCAGCTCATTACTGCTGGGGTGTTGGTGTACAATGTCAGTGCACTTCATACAAACTTTCACCATGTGGACCATGTGCATGGAATTTCACCTGGCTCTTTGGATACCTGGTGTTCATCCAGGTTGCTATAGATCACCTCCACTCTGGCTAATTCCCTCAAATACTGGATACCTCCCTCAGTGGTGGTCCACTTGCTTTGTGAATTTGCAGGTCCTTCCTTGAAGGGATATCTGTTCTTCACACTCAATGGAAGCTGCTTGCTAAGACTGAGGATTCCTGCCCCTTTTACAACAAGGGATCTCAGCTGCTGGGTTTCCTTACCCTCTAATTCCTGACTGTTGGATCCAATATCCCAGCATCAGAGTAACCAGCTGATAATTTGTTCACCTGGTTGACAGCTTCGCATATCTTGCTGCTTGCTTAGGGATAGGGATTGTGTGGTTTCTGTCTCATAATTTCATTCTTTCCCTTCCTGTTCTTGTGACTGCTCTGCTGCTCCAGCTTAGGAGAAGCTTCTTCATCCCTTAATGAATGAGTTGACTTCTGCTTCCATTGTTTCTTTTTCATTATAAAGGTGACTGAGATGGTTGAAGGCTGGGTCTCTGATTTAGCCACAGTGTCTATTGGTATGTTTTCAGATCCAGAAGACCCTCTCTCCTCGAGGGGGATGAACAGTACTAAGCAGTGTTTGGTAGGTACAGGCCAGGCCCCAGTACAATTTGATAAGTTGTGCCTCTTTGGAATAGCCAGGGCATCTTTTTTTCAAATGTTCTATCATTTTATCAGGATCTGGGAGTGAAGTCCCAGACCACTGGAAGTGACAACCTTTCTAGATGCCTGCCCATATTTTCCTACATGCTTTGCCACCCATAACCATACTGCCATGGGGTCTGGGTGATATTCCTAAATTGCTTGTTAACTTTGGAAAAAGCGAAAACAATATTCCTAAGAAATACCAGTAGGAGTATTTTCATTACCCAAGGATGTTGGTTATAACGAGGGAGAAAACATCATGGAAGAAGGTGGCAAAGGTGCCAATCTGTATTTCCTCCGTGAAAAACCTCTTGGAGGAAGTGTAATTGTTAATTGTCTCCATGAGACAGTTCCTGAAGTATGGTAATGGAATCAGTACAGAGCCCAAATAGCAGATTAAGCTCAAGACCAGTGTTTTAATAATAAATCTCCCAGGCAAAACACCACTAAGCGCTATAGAGCACAGAAAACTGCAAAAGCCAAAACCAGTCTTTAACGTGTACAGTAAAAAAGGGAGCATAGCACAGATCAGATAAATTAATGTTGAGAACAGATACATCAATATTGTGACCAGCAAATGTTAACAGATATAAGTTCCTTCTAATACTTTCTGGTAAAATCTGTTATTATCTCAAACCCTTTGAGCCCCATGTTGGGTGCCAAAAAGGACTGTTGTGGTTTAACCCCAGATGGTGGCTAAGCACCATGCAGCCTCTTGCTCCCTCCCTTCTGGTGGAATGGGGGAAGAATTAGAAGGATAAAAATGAGACGTTTGTAGGTTGAGATAAAGACAGTTTTAATTGTTAAAAAGAAATTTAAAAAATTGTAAGGGGAAAAACCCCCACCCACCAACCGACAAAGAGAGAGGAAAATAAAATCCAGGAAAAACAAGTGATGCAAATGAAAACAATTGCAAACCAGTGACAGACTGATGCCCAAACAGTCCTCAAGCATGCTGTCTGCCACCCCCCCCCAGGAGCTACTATGAAGAAATTTAACTCTGTTCCAATGAAAACCAGTATACCTAAGTTTGGGGTTACACTTAAAGAATAATTTGTACTAACCTTCTAGTAATGAAACTCTCTTGAATGTTTAATGCTTTGTATTTATACTCTTATTGTAGCTATCTGCATGTCTTTATGAGGAACTATACTGTATCTTCTTTTTAGCACTTATCTTCATATCCAAATACCTAAATAGTAGATATTCTATAGGCTTTATTATACAAAATTAGGTTTTGATAGAAATATTATTTTCTTAGACTATTAAGGAAATATTTATTTTACTTGTGTTTAGTGTTTGATCCCTCTTGATAAAAGAATGTTATTGTCTTTGAATGTTGTTGTGTTTTTTTGTTTTATGCATCCTTAGCATACTTTAAAGTATCTATTAGATTCTAAATGTAAATTAAAGAACGATAAATATTCATGTGATATTCATAGCTACTTAAACTGCATGAAAAATGTACATAGTGTGCTTGGAATACCAATAAATGTATCTTTCATGATCAGATTTTCTCAAATGTTTTGCTAAAACTATGCTCAAGAATTCACTGTGTTCATTAAACTGTGTATTATGATTGTGCTTCTAACATATGTCTTACTGTAACTCTCTTCAGTTTCCTTAAAGGAGATATGTTTATTGTACATAATGAATTGGAAGATGGCTGGATGTGGGTGACAAACCTACGGACAGATGAACAAGGTCTTATAGTAGAAGATCTAGTAGAAGAAGTGGTAAGTAATTTTATATTCAAATCTGTTGAAGAACTGATATTTGATTTTTGGGGTTTTTTTATTAGTTGTGTGTGGAAGCTAATATTGAAATTAAACCAAACTAGTGGCATTTAGCTGCCTGACTTTACGTACTTTTCTAAACCTTACTGCAGTATTTGAATCTGCTAGTTTTTTAAATAGTTTAGCAAACCATTAAGTCTAATTCAGTATCCAAAGTACATATTCACGTTATCCAAACAAATTAATGTGCAAATGAATGACACTGTGAACTTATTAAGCAGTTCCCTAAACTCACCAGTCCTGAAAACTTGCTAGTCATTCAGTTTTATTCTTTTTTTTTGTTTGTTTGCTATGAAATATTCATAAATGTATAGACTGAAATTTTGCAGTATGTCTTTGTTTTCTTTTTTTTTTGGTTTAAGGCCCAAGTGTGGATATCAAAATAGTGATGAGTTAATTATATCTAGAAGGGCTTATGCTAAGTCAGGAAGCTAATCAGGTGACTTAAAGATAATTGATTTACTGCAGGACAACAGATGATTTAATGGACAAAAACACCCACCCTACCCTCCCACATGCTTCTTTTAAAGAAAGTTCACCATTGCTTTGGAGTCCTGATGATGTTTGCTTTGCAGCATATATATTGCTATTAGTAGAGTTTGCTTCACCTGTTTCTAACATCTATATCAGGATGTGAATGGCTAAATTGAAATGGTAGTGTTAGAGTATCTAATTATAAATTTCTACATTAGTGGTTGAAATTCAGGAAAGTTGAGATTTAAGTTACCACATGTAAAGAAGGACTTGAAGAGAAACAGAAACAATAATAATGTGTTATAGCTGAATTTCCACTTTGTGAATGAAGTTGAAAACCTCTATATGAACTGTGCAATAAGCCATATAGTTCAAAATGTCTTGGACTTCTTAGTGGTGTTTATTTCTACAGAAGGTTTTAACTTATGAAGTTTACTTTTCTAAACTTAAGCATACTGTTGTCATGTACTTAATATGTTAATTCTTCTATTAGGGAAGAGAAGAAGATCCCCATGAAGGCAAAATGTAAGGCTTTTTGTTTTGTTATTAAAAGCAAATCATAAAACAATTGTTTGTAAACATTAGCTTTGAGATTGGGAAGGTGAACTAAAGCTGTGTGTACTTGTTTTTTAATCTTAAGACTTTTTTTTCTACACTAGCTGTTGAAGTTGCATAGGTCATTGACATGAAGTCTTTTATTAGTTTTGCTGTGATAAAATCTTGAATGAGTCTCTGTGATCATTTTACCTAGGATATATACAATGGAGGATGTGTTGTTTTCTGATTTGTGTTTTTTTTTTTAATATACATAGAGTTTACCTTAGAGGTAACCTTTTCTCAGGTCTGCTCAACTCTAAGTGCAGGAGAGAGATCAAAGTATCATTCAGAGGAATGATAGTGTAATAGTAAACACTTGATATTAGCCTCATGTGCTAACACTTAAAGTGAAAACCAGGAGACACTAGAATAATCTGTTTGCAGTGAATTCCAACTTGTTAAATAATTAAAAAAACAACCAAACTAGTACAATTTACAATGAACAATGAATTGATACAGTAAACTTAATTGTTATATTATTTTAGTAGTTAAGATGAGCAGCAAATTAAAGTTATAGAAAATTTCTAGTAGCTGGATAACTTCATATGTCCTCCATTTGCTTGCAATAATTGCAGCTGCTGCTTCCTGTGTTTATTGCCCAATTTGCAGTCTCCAAAGGACTGATGTTTGAAGAAGGCATTTCTTGTTGTGGTGGAGTTTTCTTGGTGGTTTGTTTTTGTTTTTAATAGGGGAAAGGAAATAATTGATGTGTGGCTTCAGTTTACTAGTTTCTAATGTTGTGCTAGTCAGTTTGGTATAGCAGCATAACAGTAGTAGGGATGCCTTCAAATAGAGGAACTTTTTATTTTTTTTAACAAAGTAGTTTGTAGTAGACTCTTAAAGCTTTGACACTCAATCCAGTTACTTATGCAGCTAAGAATATTCCAGGAGAGGCAGGGATTTCTGCAAATATTCCAATAGCTAGAGATTCTTCTGTAAAGGGAATATAGAAAGCAAGTTAGAACTAGAGCTCTTTCTTGATATGTAAGAGACTTTCTTTTACACAAAATCATTAAGGTTGGAAAGGACCTTGTAAGATCAAGTCCAACCATCAACCCGGCATCACCACCATGTTCACCACTAAACCATGTTCTCAAGTGCCATATCCACACATTTNAGCCTCTTCTTCTCCAAGAACCCCTGTTCCCTCAGCCACTCCTCATATGACTTACTCTCTAGACCCTTCACCAGCTTTGTTGCCCTTCTCTGGACATGCTCCAGCACCTCAGTGTTGTTCTTGCAGTGAGGAGCCCAGAACTGGACACTACTCAAGGTGTAGGACACACTCACCAGTGCTAAGTATTAGAGGGACACTTCCCTGGTCCTGCTGGCCACACTATGCTGTGTGATGGCACTCAAGATGATTTGTTCCATAACCTTGCCAGGTACTGAGATCAGGCTGACAGACCTGTAGTTCCCTGGATTCTCTTGTAGATGGGCATCACGTTGGCCAACCTCCAGTCATCTGGGACCTCCCTGGTTATCCAGGACTGCTGATAAATGATGCAGAGCAGCTTAGTGAGCTCTTTTACCAGCTCCCTCAATACCCTCGGATGAATCCCATCCAGCCCCATAGACTTATGAGTGTCTAAGTGGCACAGCAGGTCTCTACTTCATCCTCACCCCTGTCTACCAGCTCAGGGGACTGGTTGCCCTGAGGATAACTGGTCTTTCTGTTAAAGACTGAGGCAAAGAACACATTAAGTACCTCAGCCTTTTCCTCATCCTTGGTGACAATGTTCCCCTCTGCATCATATTTTTTACTGTCTTTCACAGCAGTGGCCAGATTGAGTTCTAGCTGAGCTTTTGCCTTTCTAATTTTCTCTCTACATGACATCCTTGTACTCTTCCTGAGTTGCTTGCCCCTTCTTCCAAAGGTCATATACTTTTTTCCCCCTGAGTTCCAGAGAAAACTCCCTGTCCAGCCAGGCTGGTCTTCTTCCCCACTGGCTCGTCTTTTGGCACACAGGGATGGCCTGTTCCTGCACCTTTTTAATATTTCCATCCTAAAGTATGTCCAGCCTTCCTGGACACCATTGTTATTAACAACACACTTAAAACACGCATGCATGCACACATACACTCTGCAATGAAAGGCCCTATTTCTAGCTTTCCTTTAAAAGACAGGATGAGTTCTTAATGTGTAGCATGTGGTATGTCACATGTAAACTGAATAGCCATGAAACATCAAGTTGTTTCCTATAATCATAGGTATCAGGTTGAGACGGTCAGATTGCTGATTTTTTTTAGGATGATGCTCTGCCACAGTATTACGGAAGATGTAAGGTGTGAAATTAAAGCGATTTGTATTCAATGGTTAATAAAGCTGGGTTTTATTTCCTCAGCTCCTAGCAAAATTCAATTTTAGTTATTCTGTATAGTATTTAACTTTCATGAAGGTCCTTGGGCTTTGCATTTCATGATTCAAATCAATTGCTATCTGAGATTGCCTTCAAATATGCCTGTCTTTATTCAGCATTTAATCAATGCCTTTAATGTCTAAAAACACATGGATTTGAACATTTACTTTGTGTTGGACACCTGTACTCAAATGAGTTTAAATAGATGTAGATATTTTTCATTCTGTTGGTAGAAAAGCAGAATTGCTGAATAACATAACGCTTGCTTATATAATCTATATTTACTAGATATTTTTAAACAAAGATTCATTCATATGTACCAGAGATTACTTCATAAAGGTCAGAGCCTTAGATGTCACAACAACTGAAAAAGAGAGCTGATAATCTTGCTTTCTAATTTTTCTTTTGATCTTTAAGATGGTTCCATGGGAAGATCTCCAAACAAGAGGCTTACAATTTGCTGATGACAGGTATTTTTATTTCAGATGGAAATACAGTGGTAAGGGAATGAGACAAAGTAATCCTTTGAGACTGCAGGAAAACCTGGGGATTTTTTCTGTATGAACATATGAGCATCAGATCTGTGGTTGCTACTACATTGGAAGAAACCCTCATGGCTGAGCACTGAGTATTTTTTTATATTCTCAAGTACAGTTAGCTTCAATTCTAATTGAAATGGCTATTTTTTAAAAAAAATTTGTGATATGCATAGATATATCTTGGACTTCATTAAAATGCTGAGGAGAAAATACAGAATCACAGAATATGCTGAGTTGGAAGGAACCCACAAGGATCATCAAGTCCAACTCTTAGCCCTGCACAGGACCATCCCCAAGAGTCACACTATGTGCCTGATAGCATTGTCCAAACGCTTCTTGTACTCTGGCAGGCTTGGTGCTGTTATGTACTTATGGGAGAATGTATTAAACTGCAGTCTCCTCATAGAAGAAATAATTTAAAAAATTGAAACATCAAGATTTCTGACTCATACTGTCAAATAACATACCTTAAATATGAAACCAAAAAACTAGCTTTTTTGAAAACATTGTCAAAACTCTCACGTGCACATCATATGCTCTTGTAAAGAGGTGACAAAAGTTGGGGATAGGTTGTCAGCTACAGCCAAATGATTTGTCATTAACTTTGGCAGTTTAGTACTACTTCATCGCATTTGGGTGAAGAATGGGGATCACTGTTGGAAATTACATCAGACTTTCTCCTTTAAGTGTGAAATTCTTGCTAATTTGTACAGAAAGACCTTTGATAAGAGTTCATAAATGATACTAAGATAAGTAACAGTGAATAATACTGTATTATGATATCTTTTCAGTTGGTCAGGTGTGCAGTTTTCTTGTGAGGCCTTCAGATAATACCCCTGGTGATTATTCACTTTATTTTCGGACCAGTGAAAATATTCAGCGTTTTAAAATATGTCCAACATCAAGCAATCAGTTTATGATGGGAGGCAGATATTATAATAGGTAAGTTTTAATAGTTGGATGTATTTTATACTTCTGTAAAGAACTTTTATAACATATTGCTGATTACTTACTGATTGATCATAAGGTTTCAGTATTTCTTAAGGATATACTATGAGTTTTAACTAAGTTGCTTAGTAGTTAGTTGTAACTAAATGCATTCTAAAAGCATTCAAAAACTTAGGTGTAACTTGTTTCTTTTGAAGTATTTTTCTCCTGTAAATTGTTTACTTCATCCTATAAATTGGATTATGACATGTAATTAGGAGAATGCTGTGTTGTCTTGGAAACTACTATTTATAATAGGGAGTTTTGTGTATATGAAAGGGGAAAATTAAAATGTTAGTTTTATTGGAGACATTCAGTAGATATTTTAAAGTATAAATAATAGAAAGGGGTATTAACAACAAAGGGAAAAATTAATTGTTGAAAAAAGTCAATAAATTAATCACCTTAAAATATCTGAATGATATTTTGGTCAGAAGTGCAGATCACTAAATTTAGAGTGATGAAACTTGGGATGGATTTGTTTTGCCATGGGTATAAAAATATGGTAATATATACAAAAAGAAATTACAAGAAATGTTTCCCCTTTCATGGGGAAAGTTATTAATACAGCTCCATCCTTGAGTCTGTCACAACTCTATGAATAAGATTATCAAAATTTCTCAGTAGTGAAAACTCACCTTTCTCTTTTAATTGAGGCCATTGCCTGTCACATGATCAGAAATTTTCCGACTTGTTCAGCCAGAACCAGGATATTTTTCATCCCAATAGAGAATTTTTCTCAATTCCAGCTTGGCTTCTGAGTGGGTAGAGATCCAGCAGCTGGTGTGTCTGAGAAAATGTTGAGGTCTCCTAACTAAGAAGTTCAGTGGACTTCTTCATATGATTTCAAATGAACGATGGTTTGAGACAAAGAAATTGGAACCTTATTAATGTATGTATATCCCACACACAGGCTGCTTGAGTACCTTCTATGTTAATTAGTCTGGCTTCCAGACATCCTCATTGAAAATCAAGCTGGCTGTAGTGTCAGCCTTTGAAGGTAAATCCTCTTTTGCCCATTCTCTAGTTACATGGCGTATTAGGAGGATGATAGACTTCAGACACCCTAGGTGATGTCAAACTAATTAGCAAATTAGTGGAAGTTTTAGTCTCAAATGGCATTGCAATATTAGATACTATAGCTCCAGAAGCTTACTGCAATAAGTTATTACTTTAGGAAATTAATTTCCCACTGCTGGATTCACTAGAGAAGATTCTTTCCTTGACATTGTATGGAAAACAAGATGAAAAGATTAAGCATCACTAAGTTATGATAATATGCTTTTAAAGGATTTTTTGAATATTTTGGTGCTTAGGTTGCAAAGATCTTCCTACTTGGCTTTGAAAGACTTCTAGTTTTAGTTGAATGTTTGGGGGAATTAATAATATACTCTTAGGTTCAAATTCTGTCCAAGTTCATATTTACTGAAAGTTCATAAACTTCTTGGAAGTTCAAACAGTATGTAATGCAGGATAATGATGCAAAATGAAGGTGGTAACTGCCCTAAACCATAAGATCTACTGGAGAGGGCAATAAATAAGAAGCAGAAAAAAAAAAGGAATAGCTTTCTATAGGCTTCTTAATTCTTGTACTGGTTTATTTGTTATGGACCCTGGAAGAAGGAAGTCTTTAAATATATGAAGACTAAGGTGGATTGTTGTATGGAACAGTCAGAAGTGGCTGAAAAGCATCAAACAGCATTAAATCCAGAACAGAAATATAGGAAGTAGCAATTTATGCAAGATAATGAAATTATTTATGAGCATTTCTTGGGGCAGAGAGAACATCTGTGTTTATTCTTTATAATTTATCTAAAAATGTAGAGTTTGTCTTCAAGGTGAAAAACTAGAGGTTGAAGAAGTGCTGCTTGTTTAAATGCATGCGTTGAACAGTTTTCATTGATCTTTTTTATAAGTTATTTCTTTAAATGCTCTAAAGGTATCTGCTTTAAATTTGATACTATTATTAGACTGGAACTTTAAAAAAATCATCCTTGGTAGTAGTGTTGTTTCTTTTGAATATTCTTCTCTTGCAGTTTTAGTGATTTTAAGTGGGATTAAAAATGGATAAAATAAAGCAAATCTGTTCTTTGCAGAGTATTGATTGCAGTTATAACCACATAAATTATAGAACAAAGTTTTCCATACAAAAGTAAGAGCCTGAAGAATAGTTAGGAAACCAACTCAAAAGTTGACTATTGTTTTATTTCCAAGGTAATTTAAATATCCAGACATGGGACTGGAAGGTCTGCAACAAATATAAGCAATGCTATATTGATCATGGCAAAAAATTCCTGGGTGCACCTTGGGAATCTAGTGTTCTGTGATGCATAGGAAGACTACTTTTTCCACTAACATTTTCCCTTTGCATGTTCACCCACTATTCTGCATATAAATTACTCAAAACTATTATTGATGAATATAGCTAACAGACTGTATTTACATTCTCATATGGAGATCTGCTTTCATTATTTTTTATATCATTACTACAAAACAGGCAATCTGTAGTCTTTTAGTTGTCTATTTGAAGGTCCTAATATATAGGAAATGTTAAATACATATCGAGTGAATTATTTTGACTAGATGATGAAATAGTATTTTTCCATGTACTTCAGTAAAGCATGTAACTTTTGTGATCTTTATGTTTATTCCATGGATAAGATAGGTGACTACTGGGCTACTCATCACTGATGAGGCCACACCTTGGATACTGCTTTCAGTTTTGGGCCCCTCACTACAAGAATGACATTGAATTGCTGGAGTGTATCCAAGAAAGGGCAACAAAGGTGATGAAAGGTCTAGAGCACAAGTCTTATGAGGAGCAGCTAAGGGAATGGAGGTTTGTTTAGCCTGGAGAAAAGGAGGTTCAGGGGAAACCTTATTGCTCTCTACAACTACCTGAAAGGAGATTGTAGCGAGGTGGGAGTCGGCCTCTTCTCTCAGGCAACTAGTGACAGGATGAGAGGAAAAGGCCTCAAGGTGTGCCAGGGGAGGTTTAGATTGGATATTAGGAAAAATTTCTTCACTGAAAGGGTAATTAATCATTGGAACAGGCTGCCCAGAGAAGTGGTGGAGTCACCATCCCTGTAGGTATTTAAAATACATGTAGATGTGGCACTTTAGGGACATGGTTTAGTGGTAGACCTGACAGTGCTGGGTTAATGGTTGGACTTGATTGTCTTAGAGATCTTTTTCAACCTAAATAATTCTGTGAATATCTACTTTTTCATGTAAAAATTGGCAAAGTTTGTTGGGGGGGCAAGGGGTGTGATGGCAGGACAGGAGGGGACATGATTTTACTTAACTGTGTATCATGAAATCTCAAACAGAAAATATATGCTTACTAGCCTGTGACTGCACCATCCTGAACATGCTCTGTTTCATCTCAGAAGCTAAACAGCATTAGGCCCAGTTAGTCCTGGATGGGAGACTGCTTGAGAATACTGAGTCCAGGTGTTGTAGGTTTCTAGAAAAGGGCCATGAAGATGATGTATTAGAGTATCTGTCATATGAGGACAAGTGGAGAGAGACTGTTCAGTTTTGAGAAGAGAAGGTGGTGGTGCTGAATCTTATTGCTCTGTATAAATAGGAGGGAGCAAAGAAGAGAGAGAGAAACTTTTAGTGGTGGCCAGTGACAGAAAAAGAGACACTGGGCACAAATTGAAATATAGAAAATTCCATGTGAACACAAAAAACCTTTTTTTTCCCTCTTGTGATGGTGATCAAACACCAGAAGAGGATGCTCAAAGAGGTGGTAGAGTCTCCTTCCTTAAAGATACTCAAAACATGACTGAACAAGGTCCTAAGTAATCTGTTATCCCTCCTTTGAGATGGGGACTTGAACTAAGTGATCTTGGATGTCCCTTCCAACCTCAACTAATCTGTGAATAGCTTCCATATTTTAGAGTTGAGTTTCTTTTGTTTGGTTTCGTTTATGATGTGGTTTTGTTTGGGAAGGGTGTGGGTTTTTTCTTGTTTGGGTTTTGGGGTTTTTTCCGTGTCTTTGTTTAGTGATTTTTGTTTTGGGGTTTGTGTTTTTTTGGGGTGAGGGGAGCTGGTTGGATCAACTAGCCATCATCTAGTCCTTGACTGACCAAAAGTTAAAGCATATTACTAGGGCTATTGACCACAGACAGGCATGGGGCATTGACCACCTCTTTAGGAAGCCTGTTCCAGTGTTTGACCACNTTTGTTTGACATGTCCCAGGATGTGGTTTGCCTTCGTGGCTTCCAGGGCATAGTGCTGATTCTGACTTGGCCTGCTGTCAACCAGCACCCCCAGATCCCTTTCTGCAGAGCTGCTCTCTAGCCATAGTTTCAACTCTAGTTGAGCTTTGGCCTTCTATGTCTTCTCCCTTCATATGCAAACAAGGGCTCTGTAATCTACTTGTGAACCCTGACCTTGATTCCGGACATCACGTGGTTTTTTTTTCTTCTGAGTTCCAAAAGGTGTTCCCTGTTCAGCCAAGCTGATCTTCTGCCCTGCTTGCTTGACTTGCAGCATAATGGGATTGCCTGCTCCTGTGCTTTTAAAAGATCCTTCTTAAAAACTGACCAACACTCATGGACCCCTAAGCCCTCAAAAGCAGATTCCCAGGGGACACTGCTAACTAGCTCCCTGAATAGCTAAGTTTGCTCTCTTGAAATCCAGGGTAGTAACTCTGCTGACCATTTTTCTCATTACACTGAAAATTTTAAACTCAACCATTTCATGATCACTGTGGCCATGACAGCCACCTACCATCACATTTCCCACGAGTCCTCTATTTGCAAACAATAAGTCTAGGAGGGCATCTTTCCTAGTTGGCTCACTGAGTACCTGTGACAAGAAGTTATCTTCCACAAACTTCAGGAATTTCCTAGAGTTAATTGTCTCAGCAATATGGTATTCCCAGTTGACGTCAGGGAAGTAGAAAACTCCCATAAGAACATGGACTATCGATCCAGAGATTTCTCCTAATTGCCTGTAGAATAACTCATCAGTGCTATTATCCTGGCTGAACAATCAATAGTAGACACCTACTATGACAGCTACTTTGTTTTCCATTCCCCAAATCCTCACCCAGAGGCTCTCAACCACATCATCCCTAACTGTAAGGGCTGTACAGTCATATCCCTCCCTTATATACAGTGCAACTCCTCTACCTCACCTGCCTTGCATATCCCTTCTGAACTGCCCTCCATTCCAGCACTCCAACTGTGGGACTTGTTCCACCAAGTCTTGCCAATGACATCATAGTTTTGGGAACTGACCAACGCTTCCAGTTCATCCTGTTTGTTTCTTGTACTGCATATGTACAAGCATTTCAGATGTGCTCCTAAGCCCTCAGTGCTCCCTGGAGCAGCATAAATGTTCCCATTAGCATTGCCATCCTTAGGCAATGCCATGCCAACCCTTGGCTTACCTTCAGCTCTTCTGTCGGGATCCCTTTCCCACAATGATTCTAGTTTAAAGCCCTCTCAATCAGTCCTGCCAGCTTATGAGCAAGGAAGCATTTCCCCTGTCAGGACAGGTAGATCCTGTCAGGTCCCAGCATACCTTGTGTCTCAAAGACTTTTCCATGGTTATAAAAACCAACATTCTGGTAGAAGTACCAGTCCTGGAGCCAGGTATTGATGTCTTGAGTTCATCTGTTTCTTCTAAAGCTTCTCCCCCTTACTGGGAAGATTGAGGAAAATGCTGCCTGTGCATGCTTTTGGAAAATAGGCAGAAATGTAGTATTACTTATATAGGTAGTGGAACTTCCAGTCCCATGTCTGGATATGCAAACTACCTGGGAAATAAAACAATATTTGAATGTAAGGTAGCACATATTAATGTTTCCTTTTTGATTTTAGGAATGGAGTAGGATAGGCATACCTATCCTACCACATATCTTATGCCACTTTGTCCTCTCATTCTGTTTTCTTTCTGAAATCTAACCTTCCTAAGAGAGTTTTCCAAAAACTTGAAAAATTTAGAAAGGGGGCTGTCGAAGGTTAACGGGCTTGCGAAGAATGCAGACGATCCAATATGAATTACAGCAAACTCCACTTTATTATTGAAACTTCTACAGTTATAGTATTTCTGACAATACGTGCATTAAGACCATTGGTGCAAATAGACATAAACAAATATTCATTGGCTATTAACAGAAGGCTACTAAATGTATGACCTCATCCAGCCTGCTTCCAGGTTCCCATGGGCCTGCAAGGTTGTTTATCTTACAGCACACAGCTGCCAACCTTGGTCAAAGACTCCCTTTTCTTTCCCACGAGAAAAGCATATCCCAACAGGGGGCAGCAGCACAGGGTGCTGTATCTGGTGATTCCATATCAAAGTAGAACATAAGAAACATTGACCCAACAGTTATACATTGAACAAACTTTGAAATTATCTTTAATTAGATAAATTCAGACTAGATAATGATTGAAATTGTTGTAAGCCTTTTGTATTTTAACTGATGGATTAATCCATGTTTTGAAAGGCTGAAAAATATGAGCTTAACATGTTAATTATTTTTTCTTTATAATTTAATGATGTATAGGGTAGTGTTCTGTTTTCTGGAGTCTTCACTATTTGAAATGTCAGCAATTGGAATAACTCTTAATTCACCCATTAAGTGTTAAAAGACTGATACTACTCATTATGATGAGATNTTAAAAACTGACCAACACTCATGGACCCCTAAGCCCTCAAAAGCAGATTCCCAGGGGACACTGCTAACTAGCTCCCTGAATAGCTAAGTTTGCTCTCTTGAAATCCAGGGTAGTAACTCTGCTGACCATTTTTCTCATTACACTGAAAATTTTAAACTCAACCATTTCATGATCACTGTGGCCATGACAGCCACCTACCATCACATTTCCCACGAGTCCTCTATTTGCAAACAATAAGTCTAGGAGGGCATCTTTCCTAGTTGGCTCACTGAGTACCTGTGACAAGAAGTTATCTTCCACAAACTTCAGGAATTTCCTAGAGTTAATTGTCTCAGCAATATGGTATTCCCAGTTGACGTCAGGGAAGTAGAAAACTCCCATAAGAACATGGACTATCGATCCAGAGATTTCTCCTAATTGCCTGTAGAATAACTCATCAGTGCTATTATCCTGGCTGAACAATCAATAGTAGACACCTACTATGACAGCTACTTTGTTTTCCATTCCCCAAATCCTCACCCAGAGGCTCTCAACCACATCATCCCTAACTGTAAGGGCTGTACAGTCATATCCCTCCCTTATATACAGTGCAACTCCTCTACCTCACCTGCCTTGCATATCCCTTCTGAACTGCCCTCCATTCCAGCACTCCAACTGTGGGACTTGTTCCACCAAGTCTTGCCAATGACATCATAGTTTTGGGAACTGACCAACGCTTCCAGTTCATCCTGTTTGTTTCTTGTACTGCATATGTACAAGCATTTCAGATGTGCTCCTAAGCCCTCAGTGCTCCCTGGAGCAGCATAAATGTTCCCATTAGCATTGCCATCCTTAGGCAATGCCATGCCAACCCTTGGCTTACCTTCAGCTCTTCTGTCGGGATCCCTTTCCCACAATGATTCTAGTTTAAAGCCCTCTCAATCAGTCCTGCCAGCTTATGAGCAAGGAAGCATTTCCCCTGTCAGGACAGGTAGATCCTGTTAGGTCCCAGCATACCTTGTGTCTCAAAGACTTTTCCATGGTTATAAAAACCAACATTCTGGTAGAAGTACCAGTCCTGGAGCCAGGTATTGATGTCTTGAGTTCATCTGTTTCTTCTAAAGCTTCTCCCCCTTACTGGGAAGATTGAGGAAAATGCTGCCTGTGCATGCTTTTGGAAAATAGGCAGAAATGTAGTATTACTTATATAGGTAGTGGAACTTCCAGTCCCATGTCTGGATATGCAAACTACCTGGGANTGCTTCCAGGTTCCCATGGGCCTGCAAGGTTGTTTATCTTACAGCACACAGCTGCCAACCTTGGTCAAAGACTCCCTTTTCTTTCCCACGAGAAAAGCATATCCCAACAGGGGGCAGCAGCACAGGGTGCTGTATCTGGTGATTCCATATCAAAGTAGAACATAAGAAACATTGACCCAACAGTTATACATTGAACAAACTTTGAAATTATCTTTAATTAGATAAATTCAGACTAGATAATGATTGAAATTGTTGTAAGCCTTTTGTATTTTAACTGATGGATTAATCCATGTTTTGAAAGGCTGAAAAATATGAGCTTAACATGTTAATTATTTTTTCTTTATAATTTAATGATGTATAGGGTAGTGTTCTGTTTTCTGGAGTCTTCACTATTTGAAATGTCAGCAATTGGAATAACTCTTAATTCACCCATTAAGTGTTAAAAGACTGATACTACTCATTATGATGAGATACTTTTAAAATTATCCAGGTAGCTAGGATCTGGGCAGCCTAATAAACCCTATGCTAAACTTTTTACAATTACTATAGTAACTGTAGTATAGTATTGAGACTCATATTTATTTCTCTATATCAAACCAAGTTTAACCATTCATTTTTTTAAATTCATACTTATTTATACTTTCCTTGATGTATTTTGTGTGTATGTGGGATTTTGTTGCTGTCAGATGCTCAAAAGATGTATAAACCCTTTTTTCCTGTTGCTTAGATTCTTTCTGTGATCTGTTCAATCTCATGCTTTGCATTTTTTGTTAGATAATTTGGATCACTTGCAAATTCATTCTCAAGTGTATTTGATAATATGTAGTATCTTTCTGTTTGTAATGTTTGGTTTGTTCAGTCATTTGGACTGCTTTAGTGGTAAGACAATAGACAATGACCATCTGAGTTGAGTTTGTGTGGGGAAGAAGACTACTAAAGAAAAAAAAGAAAGCCTTAATCATTTCATTGAGGTATAAAGTCCTAGTCTATATGTTACTCTAACTCCAAAATGAGTTTTCAAGCACAACTTAGTTTGTTCTTCAGCTCATTTTACAACTTATGTTGAGGGATGACTCCTGTTTTTTTTAACCAAGGAAGGAGAGGAGACACTGACAGTCAAGGTATTCTTGATTTGATGAAGGAGGAAAAAATTGTATAAAGCTGCTTTTTTATTGATTGCCCTCATAAAAAGATGTTGGTAATAGCTGTTCAACATGCAAAATACAAGTGATTCTTTTATGCAGTGTAGTAAAGCTTAAATTTTTATGGAGAAAATGGTATATGCACTTTGCATATCAATAAAAATTTTAATTTATTTGGTTTTTAGTAATACTGAGAAATTCAAATCACATTACAAACTTGAAAAAATAAAAATGTTCACAGGAAGATTAATGAGTATACACTAGTTCATAGCTTTAGGAGAATGAAATAGATAATAAGTAAACAGATGTCTTTATTGTTTTAGTTACATGTATTTTATGATTGCTTTTATGGTAATTTTTATAGTATCCTATATTTTTCCTTTGGACAAAATTTTATCTGATTGTAATAGGCCAAAGATCTATCATATGTGCCTTGTTAATTACATTTGCACACACAGCTAACAGTCTGTATGAAGTGAGAAAACACATAATGTATGTTTTTGTTCTCTAGGGAATTAGTTCTTTATCTTCAGGTTGATATTTCATATATAAATGTTTCATCTGTGTTCATGTTAACTTCTCTTTATTACAATGTAACTCTCAATAACTGCAAAAATAACATAAATTCAAAGATATATTGAATTTTAGATTGTGTTTAACACTATTTCTTTCCTGATCCTTCAAAATAGAATTTAAACCTGACCTGGTAATTAGAATGTAAGCTTACCCATAGAGGAATGTTTCTGACTGAGTGTTTAATTTAACATGATAGCTCAGTGTTTTGAAGTATAATCTGCATAATCCATATTACAAAACTTTTTTTATTTCCCATTCCTGTCTTCCTAGAAAGAAATTGCTTTGCACAGTTTGAAGTATATTCCATTCCCCTTCCCTAATTACTCTAGGACTTTGAAAATTATTACCAATAAAATAGCAATTTTCAGCCTGGTTGGAGAACTGGGAAATGCATGTGTTATTTGAATGTGGAAAAGGTAGTGTACTCATTTGGCATTGTGGTGGGTTGACCTTGCCTGGCTACCAGGTGCCCACCAAGACCCCCTCTCACCCCCTCCTCTCCTCAGTAGGACAGGGAGAAAAATAAGATGAAAAA
>WBMV01005982.1:165113-188149 GCA_013396655.1 Campylorhamphus procurvoides | reverse complement strand
TCCAGGATTTTAGGCATCAAGAGCTACCCTAGAACTTCATCCATTAGAGTTATAATGCATGAATACTATGTATGACTCTGTTATTTTAATAGACATCTGTCATATTCAATGAAAAAGTTATTTTCTCTGGAAGGAAATGTAAATTTTCCAAATAGAGAGTTTTGGGGTTATTGGTGTTTTGGGTTTTGGGTGGGTTTTTTCTGTTTTTTTTTGTTTGCTTGTTTGCTTGTTTTTTTGGTTTTTCTTTTTTAATTCTCATGTTTTAGTTTCTCTTTGAAGGGAAAGGCTATTTTGTCATGTGTTTTGACAGCTGGCAAGATAGAGAGCATTATGACATTATTGTGTCAACTCTAGAACAATAATGAAAAATAAAGAAAAATCTGAAATTTACATGAATTTCCATACACATAACTTTTACAGTATGGAATATATAAAATTTAAAGTATTTAGATCTTAGCTCCCACAAAAACTCAAGTTAACTTAAAGTCTGAGCTAAAAGAGCACTCAAGAAGGCATCTGGTTGACTCTCTGTACTTCATGGTTTTAAGCATGTACACTACATGCTTATTTAAATAATAGTAATTCCCTAACAAGCCAAATATGTTTTACCAAATGAGGCAGAATGTCAAATACTCAACCAATATTATTTTGTGTTTTAGCCAAATATAATGTAGTAGCAACCAGAATGTTAGTGTATACTATGACACCTTCTGTAAGTACTAGGTCTACTGCAATTTATATAAACAGTGGTTCTTAAAAACATTACAAAACAGAATTTCAGGAGAACTGCTATACTGAAACTCAAAACATATTTCTCAGCTTTTCACGGTCTCATACTCTAGCTATTGTTCCCGTTTTCTGGTACTCCTTCTGGAATTCTTGCTTTATAAAATGGTATCATGAAGGGTTGAAGGATTTTTTTTCCTCTCACTTGTATACTGTCAAGGGATGCTTTTTGAAGACCTCACTTTCAGCATCAAGAGCTAGGGAGGCAAACCTGATGGCCTTATGGGATTTAATTAGAGTTCACCAAGTTAGAATCTCCAAGCTCTGAAAGCCCTAATTTAAATATAAGTTCACTCCCTGTTCAACTGTTCCTTAGGTCCTTATTAAAATTTCAAGTTATTAAAGAGAATATTCGAAGGGGCTTTTTTGGTCTGTGTGTGTGTGTGTGTGTGTGTGTGTGTGTGTGTGTGTGTGTGTGTGTGTGTGTGTGTGTGTGTGTGTTTTGTTTGGGATTTTTCAAGGGATATCAACTAAAGTAGAAATGTGCCATACTCAAACAGCTCTCCTGTGTTAAAACCCTTGCAATCACTTGTGACAAAACTACCTCAAAAAGAACAGAATCTATGGGAACACATTTAAGTTATTAAGTGTCCAGCTAGAGGGAGATGGAGAGACACCTGCACAACCAAGATAAAGGTGGTGTTAGATCACAGGCACCTTTCAAAGGCTCCAGTTTTTTGGGTAGCTAACCCCATGCACTCTTGTGATTATAACAAGTACTATTGCTCTTTCCTGGTGTGATAGGTGTAGTGTTTCTTTTGTTAAGATGTCATTCAAAAAGCTTGTTTTACACCAATGCCACATAAGATCCATTTACAGTAAACTTCTTGTCAATCAAAGCTTTACAACATGTAGCTCTGTGAAAAGAACTATATATATATAGAACAAGGTTTGTGAGTCACAATGGAATTACACAACAATTTTTTAAAAATATAAAACAGTCTTCATTTTTTAAACTGAAATGCTGGCAGCAGCATTCACACCCCAAGACCCACTGACTCTCAAGAGAAGTCACATTAAAATTGTTAGGGAACAAAGTGAGAAGAGAGAGAGTTGCAGCCATGTTGATGCTGAGGATGTTAAACAGAAATAAGGTGACATAGTACAGGGAAAAAATCAAGTTAACAAATTCATTGGCCACAGAAATCATTCATGGGGAGACTGCAGACGCAGCATTTCTCAGCACTCTGTTTTATCCTGCCTGTAATTTGAAATAGTTATTGTGATTCCTGAAAAAAACGCTTAAAGTTATAAAACTTCTTATTCTGTTTTATGGTTTCCATGTTCTCGATTTTAGGTTTGTATTGGCTTACAGTGATGCCAGAAAGATACAAAAGATGGAGCAGCTTCTTCTTGATCAGGCACACCTCTATTTTAACCGATTTACTTTGATCCTGCAGTTGTCTATCTCACAGATCCTAAGAGAAGCATACAAATATAAACATACGGGCATAAAATTCTAGGGTTACACATTTTAAATTAAAATTTTCTGCTAATCCGCTTATCCACTACAGTGTGTTCTATGACTAATATAATTACATGTCAGACCTGTTTAGAGCTGCCTATGACACCCCATGAAACTTATGCTATTTTCAATAGTGTTTGAGATGTTTGAGAAATTTAAACAGAAAGAGGAAAAATGCTTAGGTCTGAAGTTAAAGCATAAGAATGAATAACAATGAAACAGGCAATGTGCAAGAGAGAAAACAAAAGGTTCCTCTGTCATCAAGAATTTTTCTTATTAATTTTGGAGGGTTTTTAGTACTAGGAAAAAAAGAAAGCAACAAAATCCTTTGTATTAATATCCTCTTGTCAAGACAGCTAGACAGGACATTCCTCTTGTCAAGGCATTCTTCAAGATCTCCACTTCCCCGGTTATCTCATACCTTCCCTGTAAGACAAAAGGGGCTTCATGTGGCTCTTGCCTACAAGAGAATCAATGGAAATTCAGTCCAGAAGACAGTAGCTAAGCAGATGCCACTTTGTCATACGCAGTGTTCATTGCCTTAACATGACACAATTTTTTTGAAAATGTATGCTAATTACTAAGCGACAGTGTCCATTTTGTTTAAATGAGTTTATACTACTATCAATATGATAGTAGTATATCAATATGAAGCAGGAAATATTTTTCTACGCCTGGGAAAATCTGCAACTTTTCAAAAATGTCCCCTGGCAGAATGACTTATTTTTTTTCCCCTGAGCAACTAACATGCTAATTTTTCTCCCAGTTTGGAGGTTCTTTTATAACAAATATGAAACTGAACAGGGTGGTAAGTAGAAGATTTAAAAGAAATGCCTGGAAGTTTATTTCAAAAGAACTTCGAGAAGTTCAGTGATATCCAACAATTTTCCTATTGAATGTTTTATTTTAATAAAGCCTGATGAAAACAGTCCATGATGGAATTTCCCCAAGTGGCTGTCACTGAGGAAGGATACTACAGATGATGTCTGTAGGAGTAAAAAGTGTGGAAAGAGCAGCCCTACCAGGATATACAAGAAGATTAAGGATGGTAGGAGTGACCACTGGCAGCTTACCGTATAGTGGCCCTCCTTTATTCCCCAAGTCAAAGTCAATACTGTATCTTATGAGCACCAGAGCTCCAATGTTCCATGAGAACAGCCATTCTGAATCAGATAAAGGATTGACCAGAAGTTTTTCAAAGATTTTTTTTTCCTTTTATATAAATTTTAAAAGTATAAGAAATTTCTCTGACTTAGTTTGGTAAATACTACTACTCCTGTGTCAGAGTCTCTCACGCTTTCTACCATTGAACTGCTGTTCCTTTTGCAGTTGTTTTCAACTCTTTCACATGCAGAAAGTCAAAACAATGAGATGTCTTCTTGTACCTGAAAATATTTGTCCTTTCCAATAGTCCCAGGAGTGTTTGGTAAAGCCTGCCTGCAATATCACAGCAGTGGACAATCATTGACAGCACCATGCTATCAGCAAGCTGGTTGTTACACAAAACCAATCCTGCTCTGTGTCACGCACCTGTGACAGTGAATTATTTCTAAGAGAGTTTCCCAAAATATATTTTTGGAGGTAGCAACTGGCAAAATATTTTTGTGTACTTACGAATTGGCTCATATTGGCTGTCAGATGTAATTATCAGACGGACTGCATTTTTAAGTGAAATTCTACCATTCTTCTGCTTGCCAAGATGAGGAGAGAGTTTTTCAGTTATTTGACATGTAACACTTGCGATGCTTTTAGGAATATTTTTTCTTGAACCTCTATGAGCTTTCCCATTCTCTGACAGACCAATAGGTGGAATTAGTGAAATAGATATTGCTAAGGTATACAGCAAAGCATAAGAAAAAATTACAATATTATTCGGGTCCCAGGAGCTGTCACTGTCCAGAGCTTTTCTCCTGATTATCTACGCTAAAGCCTTCTCAGTTTCATTAAATTTCTCCTACTCAATCCCTTCCGTATGGTCAATTAAATATTCTCTATTTTCAGTGAATATTCCTTTCAAATATTCACAGTTATTATGAACCCTCCAGTTGTCCTTAGCCAAGCTACAAATATATATTCAAAGCTCTATTTTTTTTCTTATTTTAATTCCTCCAGTCTCTTAATCACAGAGAGCATTCTTCTATGAAATACTAATTTTTCTATTATCTTTGGTAATGAGGTGTTTATAAACTTACAGTAATATCTCTTTGAGTTATTATCCCAGTTATACTGAGGGGACATATAACAGCTCTCTCATATGATGGTACTTCTCCAAATATACCAATAAGGATCAGAACAGTTTTTCAGCCATGTTGCATGCAAACATTTACCAAATTTGCTCCTTATGGAATGCAAGTGCTAACATTAACAGTGTTTTTCTCTTCTAATCTATTTATTATTCTTGATATGATTGATTTTCCAAATTAATCCCTATCTATGGTGTAATTTTCCAAGAAGATGAACCCGAAGCTTAATCATTCTTTTCTGCTTGTAGGGGTACTGTTGTGCCATGGAAGCTCCAAACAGGGCCATGCACTTCTGTGCATTTCAAGACATTTTCATTTTCATTTCTGATAAATAGTGACTGTTGTTCAAGACATGGTCCCTTAATATTTCATTATTCGTTTAGATTTCTTATTACAGCTCTTCTGACTATGATATGTGTTAATATGATCTGGATAATAATTAAGTAATAATGAATTAAAAATTGAAAACCCCACTACAACTTCAGCTGATTGAGAAGAAAATGGTGTTTTGACTAAACCCTGAACCTGATTTCAAAATATCCTGAACATGATTAAAAATAACCCTGAACATGATTTCAAAATATCTGTTAGTCTTTAATTTTGTGGGGTTATTGGTTGTTTTGGTTTGTTTTTTCTGAAAGTAGCATTATTTCATTTCATGATGGTGCAATCATGTCTACACACCTGAGAAAGAAAATAAAACCCAATGAATTAATTGAATAAAAATGTTTATAGGAAAATGATATCTCCAGCTCTAACTCAAATTCTGTTAAGAAAAATTAAGAAATTATTTTATGGGAGGATATGGACTCAAAACAGAAATATAACATACCTAAAATCATGACACATGTCTGCATTATAGTAGCACAAGTGATTATGTCGGTATAGCTAACAACCTAAATTTTCTTTAGGGCGGTCTAATTAGATATCAAAATCAGCATACTTGTCCTGAGGACATGTTAATTTCAATCTGCTGAAGTGGGTGCACTGTCTGTGACCATACCATGGATATCACTCTGACTGGGGTAAAATCCTTTGAAAAGGATTTCTTGCATGGTTTTGGACTATCAGTGTAGAATGAGGAAATTTTTAGTATGTAATATTTGAATCAATGTGAAACCAAACTTGGAGTTGATTAGTTGGATCTTTCAGGGGTTTTTCCCAAATGTTGTCTATTATGGTTAAAATACACTTGTCAGGTCTCTGCCCATCACTGTCTCTGAACAGTGAATGATTTCTAAAGTTGTACACCTCTCTTTCAGTGCAGCCAAGCAAAGATTTCAGGTTAGGGAAGCTCATAATTTTTCTTTTTTTTTTTCTTTTTTTTCCCATTTTTTGTTTCTTTCCACATCTAGAAAACTAAATTTAGTCACTTAAAAATGGCATTTTTGTCAGTAGCAATATTTTCATACACTCTAATGGATTATTTTTGCTCTGCTTGGCAAGGGACCTTTTTCTCTACATGCAACAACACAGTATATGGAAAGTTACAGTCGATGAGTTGAGACTAGATGCCCGTTTTACATTTCTGCAGTTCACCCTTTGAAGTCTACAGTCTTTGTTCTTTAGATAATATTCTTGTGCTGCTGACCTTCCAAATGTTTCTTTAATTTCTGTTCCCTTCTGCACTGCAAGAGTTTTATGAGAGTGAACATAGAATTAGTAGTCTATTTCCATTAGTAATAAATCTGCTTTTGCCCTTGCAGGGAAACCTTTGCTTCAGTGTCTGTAATTTTGCAAAAATAATGAATTCATGCAAGAGGTTACCCAGATAAGGGCAAATCAGGGTTTAAAGTCTAACCTGGTACAACACTGCCTAAGGGCTAAATTCCGAGCGCGTTTAAGCTGCAGATATGGGCCACAAAAGTGAAAACATCCCTAGCAGCTCCCAAGGCTGCTCCAATCACCAAATCACATGGAGAGGCTCATGATTCTTTAATTTAACTGTGCTGTAAGTATTCTGTTTTCAAAAGAATAAAAAGACCCTTTAATCTGTATTTTCTCTTTCTTTTCTTGGTTAGTTTCATCCATTTAACTGAGTTATGAGCTTCATGAGTACTGGGAAGTTAGTGCATTGTTGATCATCTTGAGAAGCAGATGGCATTGTCTTATTAGTTTATAATTTTATATATTTTAACTTTTAAATTATTTATATATTATATTCATGATGTATGTAATTCATATATTTTTACTGTCAATTGGCTATTAATTTCTGCTTTAATTTCAACACAGCTTGAGAAAATTCTGTGTCTATTGCAAAGTTTATGTTCAGATTACAGTGTCAACATTAAAGGAATTTCTCTTGTGGTTTTTAAATGAAAACAAAATGAAGTAATTATCTTGAGGTTCCAAGATAACATGAAAAAACTATCTTTAAATTTTGTGACACATTCTTCACAGGAGACAGAAAGTACAAGACAGGGCTTGAATATATAATTAGCATACCTGCAAGTATAATCAAGCTGGTTAAATGACAGAAAGAACCCCAACTTGTACATATATTTGATCATATTTTTTTGAAATTTGGATACATTTTTAACTGATGTGACCAGCTCCAGAAATGACAATTCAATTAAAAAAAAAAAGAAATAAAAGAAATACTCTTGTATAAGAATGGTATTTATGTTATATAAAAAGATCTAGGGAAAAATATCCTGCAATTAGAGTGCTTTTTTTTTTTGTTCTATGTTTAAATATATGTCCAAAAATTCTGGTTACCACTTATAAATAAGAAAGCTTGTTTAAGGTATGTGTTGCTCTAAGTCTGAATATCAGTCTGAAGAATAAGTGTAAAAAAGGAAGGATAGCAGATAATTTCCTTCACTGAGGAGCTCACAAGAGTGATGGAATAGCATTAGAACAAGTTTCCTAAGCAAAAGTTTATCTTATCAGTCCCTTCCCATTTCAATACAACAGTAAATGCTGTGACTTGTTTTGAGGAGCAACTGCTTTGAATAGATTAGCTTTTCATCTGAATTTGGCTGCTTAACAGTTAATATGAAGAAGCTTTCAATATTGATCTGTTTATTAGTGAAACAATAAGGATTACAGGGTGTTAGGGAGGTTGGACGTAGCCTAAGGATATAATCTCTGGTGAGGTCAAGGCTGGATGGCTTGGGAAAAAAGAGACATGTAAGCACTGTAAAGATTCATTTTTCTAGCTCAATAAAATAGGCCAGAATATGGTTTTCTGTTCCCTCTTTAAGGTAAAGTGCAAGAAAAAAAAAGGTTATATGTTCTCTTTCTGGATTTAAATTGCAAAATAAGTAAAACAATAACTCATGTTCTTTTTGTATTTAGTTAGACCTCTAAACTGTTAAGCATGGACAGTATAAATGACATATAACAAAATTTTTATACATATATCTCCAAATGTGGTCTCATTCAACTCTCCAAGCTACTAGAATTTGGACTTTTCAGGAAAGAAGTTGGAAAACACAGGGAAAAGAGTAAAATTTTGAACATATAACTCTAATAAAAATTAATATATCATTTTTTTGGCATATAAAACAAATGACCCTGCCACTCTGATTTACTAAATAAGGCTTCCAGATTTTACCCCAGACCTTTGTTCTGTTCTCCCATAAAACAAAGTTAGCTGTAAACTAGACTTAGCTTGTTTCCTGGAGGACGGAGATAACATCACAGAATCAGCATTTCAGCAGTGTCCAGCTGTCAGAAATAGTCTCCCTTGCAGCATGGCCACAGCTGCTTTGAGTGGTAATCTCTATGTCCATTGAAATCTGAATTTCTTACTTTCAAAAGCAGATACATGTATTGTGGTTTAGCAGAATTGCATAGTCAGGAATACTGAAGTTTCACAACCTAGATGTGTCTAAAAATCAGAATAGGATTTTTTTTTTCCATAAAAGGCAGCTTTATGAATAACAGAGCAACTGAGGGTTGAAGAATGCCTTTTGCAGCAAAAGCAGGCAAGGCAAAGCTTTTCAGCTTATGAAAATGTCCCATTTTCTACATCTCATGTCAGAGTAGTACTCACTTAAATGTGAGTGCTCTAAGTCATGAAAGGGTAATAAAATGGCACAACATTTGAACTATATTTAATTTGAAATATTTTGAACATTTAAAACTATTGAAATATGGAAACACTTGCACTTTAATATTGGGTTTCTTTTAAAAGAAATACCATTCTTGTAATAACTAATCAAATAATTGCCCTATTCATACTATTATTCTAATATCTGGGACTGGCTGAGGAAGTGAATTTTCAGTGCAAGCTTGTGTAGTAATTCTTTCCTTTGCAAATGTTTTTATCATACAATCTAAGTGATTCTTGCAAATTGAGAGCCACATTGAGTGGATAGTTGAAGTCACTTGCTTTTCATACTAATGACTTGCAATATCTGTGTAGTACTAAGACATATTTTGAACATGTAGATATGTATCAGTGTAGAGCTTCTCTGTGGGAAAAATTGAAAGCTCCACGCTCTACATTTTTAAGAAAGCCTATAAATATTACATAAATCCTTTAGAAACAGCCAACTATAATTAATTGGGCTGATAATGAGATCAAGTTTTCTCGACCTTTTCTCTACACTGTAAGAAACTGCTGGACTGTAGGATTGTAATAGAAACTACAAATACAGCTGCATTTCCTAAGACAAAAGTTACAATTTCCCTGTTATAAATCAGGGTCTTCTTTCTGGAAAAAAAATACCAAAGTAGTGTGCCAACAGACTTTTTCACCTCACTGCACCTTTCTGAGCACAATCAACAAGACCAGTTGCATAATAATCCATTGTGCTGCTCATGTGCTTAAATTAAATGTGTATTTAGGTGTTTTGCTGAGGGAGGTTTATGCCAATATACATTGCAAATAAGGGGGTGAAAGCAAACCCTTAGGGCCTCCATCAAAATTAATGAGTCTTGTCATTGATTTCCATAGGCTTTTTATCAGGATCTTAGGGTTTAGCAAGTGGATCCTTGGGACCTTGGGGGAAAATGAATGTAACACAACTCACTAGAGAGGTTTCTCTTCTTCTCCTGGTACATATCCAAGATAAGGATGAGTCAGTTACAGTTTTCAGCAATCAGCTCTGTTAAATTCAAGTCATATGCATTTGGATGTTCTCTTCTGACATTCCTCCTGCTTGGCCTCTATGCCTTAAAGAGACAATTGCCCTATAAGTAGAACTAGTTGTGATAGCTAAGCCTAGTAACTGATGTTTCCATTATTTTTAAAAAATAAGTATGTCCTTGGAGAGTTTTAGTTCTCTGTCATGTCTGGAAAGAGAGTGCTCTGTCACACTTGAGGGTGATTCTTCAGTAAGAAAGTGCATTAGCCTAATGACCATTTTGTGAAGCTAAATCATCCCAAACAACCAAGCAAATTTTTTTTATTTAAGCTGTTAAAAATACTTGAGAAGATTGAAAATTTTCTAAAGCAAGTCTTTTAACACTGCCATTGATAAGGATGGACAAAATAAATAACTGTAACTCTTCCAAGTTTTATTTTTCTGTAAATGGCATTATCTCATACCCAGAAATGGCACATTTTTATTCAAAAATAAAAATAAAAATTATGATCTTGTTTTAAAGGATAATCTAATTTATTGTTAGTGGATTGAATCATTCAAAGGGTCAAAGGCATCTTTTACATCAATTTGCAAAAGCAAATTAATGTTTTGAAGGAGATGTAAAAGTCAAGTTGCTTGGGAGTACATTAAATTATATGCTAGTTAATGGTGTTAGAGAGATAGTTTAAAAATAAATGGACCATAATACCTTTTATTAGAGGAGCTGCATGCATTTTTGTTCCCTGTTAAAAGCAGATGCCTATTTGGCCCTGTTTTGAATCTCACTTGCCATGTATATTTTGAGTAATACTATAAGTGCTGAGTAATGTGCACTATATGGTCTAGGTTCAGTAACCCCACTGTAAAATAATGAGTCTTCAAGAATAAAAAATACATTAGCTATGAAGTTGCATATTTGAGAGGCTCTGAATATATTCAAATAAAATACAAAATAATAAAACAATGTCATTTTCATCCAGTATATTTGTTCCAAAGGGAAACTTGCTTACCTCAATTTGTACTTTGCTTTCCATCTGAGCTCTGAAAACTGGACAAGACACCAACTTTTTACAGATGTTTTCTATAAATACCTTTTCTTTGAGCCTACTGCCACAGGACCTTGCAAAACCCCCAGTGTTAAGAGAGATTATGGCAGCTGGGATGCAGCCAATAGCAAGGAGATCCCTTGCTAAGTAGTGTCTTCAGAAAAAGGTCCAGGACTCATATTTTATGAAATATGTAACATGATTTACCCAAGGTTGTCAAAAGAGATGAATTTCAGCCAAATGCAAGGTAATAAATAGTAATATGTGCTGCATATAGTTGACTTATAACCCTTGGCATTTTGAAAGAAAATTCTTTTGAAGAATTCATTTTATACGTCATAAACTTTCTTATTGTTTTTCCTGTTTTAACTGTCTTTGTCATCAGATTTCTTGTGGAAAGTTAAGTTTGAAAACTGTAAATGAAACAATATTTTCAAAAATATTTATATGGGTCTCTATTTCCATGATGTGCTAAGAATAAAAAAGTTAGCAGTGTAGAAAAATGGTCTGTTTCATTAAATCAGAACCTAGAGGGGAAAAAGCAATAAAGTAATGTATATGTGAGCTTTTTATATTATTATTTATTTAATGATTATAGGAAAACCTTTTCCAAGGTTGAAAGTTATTTGTGTTTATGACATATACTGTTTTGAGGAACAGAATAGTTTAGCAGCTGTGTTATATTATTATTGTTGCTTTTGTTGTTGTTCTTGCCATTATTACTATTATTAATCAATTTTGTGCTAGAATATACAGGCCATTTATTCAATAATTTATCTTTAAAGTAAGTATAATTGAAAACATGTTTTATTATATCAAGTATCCACTTTAAATATGCTGGATTAAACTATATATATGTAGTTATGAATCCTCAAATAGGAGTGAAATGCATGTCCTTTCTGCCACCCAATGCACATCAATTTAGCCTTCTAAAGCACTACCTGTCACCTGCTAAAGTAACAACCTGGCAGGTTGGCATGTTGGTTGGTTATTGGCAGAGTGTGCTGCATGCCTGGTGGGTTTGTGGACATGCAGACACATTTTCGCACTTATTCCAATTTTTCAAAAATCATCCAGAAACTTTCCATTGCAGTCTGCTGAAATACCTCACTGACCACAACAGTAGCCAACAGTGGACCTTACAAAGAGACTCAAAGGCCCATAAGCATGGTTTCCACAAACTATGCCCCAGCCTTCACACCTTAATGAGTCTATCAATTACAACTGGTACTTGTGATTAATGTTATGAATGTATGCATATGCTCCCACACTTGTATAAATATAATTTAAATTGAAAATGATCTCTAAGATCACTGAGTCCAACTGTGAACCCAGCACTATCAAGTTCACCACTAAACCGTGTTCTGAAGGCTTCTACATGTCTTTTAAAACCCTCCAGGGATGGTGACCCCACCACTTATCTGGGCAGCATGTTCCAATGGCTGACAACCATTTTGGTGGAAGAAATATTTCCTAATATCCAATCTAAACTTGCCCTGCCAAAGTGTGATGCTATTATCTCTTATCTGCTCTTATCCTATTGTTTCTTATTTGAGGAAAGGGATCAACCCCTATGTTGCTGCAACCTCCTTTTTGGTAGTTATAGAGAGCAGTAAGGTCCTCCCCAGGCTTTTTTTCTCCAGCTTTCATCTTCCTCAGCCTCTCTTAATAAGACTTGTGCTCCACCTCCATTGCCCTTCCCTGGACATGCTCCAGCACCTTGATGTCTTCTTGTAAGGGAGACTTGTGGGAGAGTTGGAGCCTCTCTTGTCTTTGAAAGGACAAAAACCTGGGGACCTGAACCTGGGATTCGTGTGTCACCTCACCACTACTGAGTACAGGGGAGTGATCTCTGCTCTGGTCCTGCTGGCTACAGTATTGCTAATACAAAATATATCCTATATAACATGTATGTGACATATGTATATATATGTCCTCAGATATAGGAAGGATGCATCGATATACAAAAACAGGATCTACAGAAGAATGCCAGTAAAAAATTTTGATTTTTGCCTGTTCAGTTAATGTGCAGTGAGAGAGCTAATGACAGTGCAACAATGCACTTTTCTAGTCAGATACTTTTCCAAGTCTTTCTGTGAACACCTCGTGGGGTTGTCTTTCTCATAATTTCAGAGCAGGAAGTGTAAAGGGAAGGTAGTCCATTCCCTTAAATTTTAGGGTCTAGTTAAGAGAATTTCAAACATTGTTACATATAATCCAAAATGATGAATACTTGGATAGAGTGGCCTCTCAGTAATGCTTGCAACCAATGCTCAAATAATATCCAGGCAGATTTAACCTGATCTTGTAATACTAAGCTCCTATTGCAGTCAAGGAATCCAATAAGCACTTTTAGAGATGGAATCATCTGAACTGTTTTCAGTATCTAGCCTGACATTACACTAATCAAGTGCTTCCATGAATATCAAAATAAGGATAGAAGACCAGTGCAGATGCAGAAGTTTCCATTTCTCCCATGGCGCCAACATATTAAGAAAAATATTTATCCACTTAAGACACTTAGATCTCTTTGTTGTAATAGAGCAAACTATAATAAGTTGTTTTAAAGAACTCAAGTGATGTAAGCACAGACCTAAGAAGGAGGGAGAATATCTAGTATTTAAATGTAGGTAATGAAATCGTTTGGAGAGATCTATAGGGACTCCTGTAGTTAATCAGGCACAGGGCACACAAGCAGTCTTTGGACATGCTGATAATCCTAAACCCTGCATTTCCTTTTTTTGGACTTACATGCACACATGTGGAAGAAACAAAAACTGTCCAACATATTAGACAATTACTATGTTTCCACTTTTAGAAAATATGCATTCTTATAAATGTATGTTGGAAGAAATTGAACCAACACTACTTGAATAAAACTGTACAAGATGAAAATACAGGAGACACAACCATTTTCCTAAAATATCGCATGCATTAAATATGTAGTCAAAGTTCAGCTCACAGTATTTGCATGCAAAGAAGCATAACTTAAACACAGAGTTGGATGTTCTTATTATTTGAACCATTACTCTGGCACTGAAGACAATATACAACTTCATGCAGCAATTACAGGAAAAGGGTTGTAACTTTTGAATCAGGTTGAGTGAGCTCGTAAGAACTCCAGAAAATGTAGGAAATTTCTAGAAAACAGATTTTATCTAGTTAAATAATTAATGAGAAATTCAATTATTATGAACTCTTTTGTAAAAGACTTCTGAGAAATTATGTAAATACTCTAAGCTCAGCTGGGGAGAGCATCAAAAGTTTTGATATAGGTACTGGAAACTAAGAGTGAGGTTTATGATGGAATTCAAAGAATTAAAATCAAATTAATTTTGTCTTAATTTAGAAAGAAAAGTATTTTCAGCAAAAAGTATATATCTTGTTTTATTGCATGATATTTTTCAATCTGCTGCACAGTCTGGAAAAGGACATCAAATTTTTTGATTGGTGTTTGGTTTGTAAATTGGGATGTATTTGACATCTCTCACTTCGAGGGCCCCTGCAGCTTTCATCTGACCTTCTGAGGCATCAAAGCCATCAAGGCCCAGGCAGAACTGGAGCACGCCTTCTGAAGCACAGGGGACTGTGCAAAACTTTTTCTTCTATGGCTGGGATGTGGTGGCTCTTAAAAGTCACCCAGCCTTACAAAGTTTAATCACTACCACAAAGATTCTCCACAGAGTTATTTCACAGCTGATTGACACCATAAATATAGTCATATAATTTTGTCCTCAAGTGAAAACATGCTTCTTTTGAAACGCTGTTACTGATTTTATAAATTAATGCAAGTGTTTTCTATAATAGAGAATTTGAAACATTTCACATGTAATTTTATTTCCATATGAGTTATTTTTCCTCATCAAGAGCATCAAATATGGTGCTTTCTCTTCTTTCTGGCAATTCTAATAATTAAATTACGTTAGCAAATTTAGCAGAATACAAATTACCATTGAAATGGAAAATTTCATCTTGATATTGAGAAAGTTCTTAAAAAATCATCAAAGATAACATAAAAAGAATTATGATTTTTCTTAATGTTTCAACCACAAACTCTGTCCTGGCCTGTCTGATCTATAGGAAAAGTACAGAAAGACTAACTTTCAAACTCCTGGATTACATCTGATGTGTAATGTCCATTGGAAGAATACATAAAATAAGTATTTTTATAAAAATATATGTTATATATACATATATAATATATAATGAAGGCATACAGGTACAATATGGATTTGAAACTCTTTATATGTTAAATATATTATATGTATATATTTTATATACACACAGAGAGGTATTTACAAACACAAATGTGTGTGCAAATATATTTAACTTCAATCCTGTACAAAGGGTGGAAATCACTAACCTGAGCTTAAGGAGGTGATATCAGGTAGATATTCTACCATTTCTTTTTTTTTACTTAAAGTGGTCTGCTGCAAGCACATAGTCTGATATGCAAAAGAAGATAGTAAATTACCAGAAACATTTCTTGACTGATGGGTAAGTGCCTCTGCTCTTAAACCAAAAGTGTATGAAATGTCAGGCTAAAAAAAAATAAAAGCATCCTACTGATATTTTTTAAAAACAAAAATCCTACTAGTGATTCCATTTACCCAAATTAAGTACCACTTTCATTTTGCGAATCTCTTAAAACAGAAGATTTACAAGGACAAGATAAGAGGACTGGCAGATGTTTTTTGATTCATTCATTTGAAGGGAAGGGCATTTGGAAATGGCATTGGCACAGAATGACATTTGGAATAATGGCCCATGATTCTGTTGGCACTTTTAGTGTTAAGCAAGTGATCTGCAAGGTAAAGTGGATTCACAGTTAGAGTTAGCACCAGTGCACAGGTCGCCTGTAAAAATAGAAGATTCCATTATTCTTCAGGCTCCCCAGAGGCAGCAAGGTCTCCAGCATCATTACCAGGACTAAATCTGACTTTTCTACCTCCCCTAATTTCCTCCAAGTAATTATAGGTCAAGCACTCTTTTGTAAAATATAAAACCTTTGTTCTTATCAAAAATGAATAGCTGAGAAAAAAAATTATAGAGTCCTAGGAAAAAAATTTCAATTAGAAAACCAAGCTAATTTGGTATGACCAAAGACTGTCAGGCATACTGACAGTGTTCTATTATGCAGTCATTTGGGCTCTTTCAAATTAGTTATGTTAATGTCCTGTGAGTGAATGTAACACTTGGATGGGACAAGATTTCTGCAATTAATTTCTGCAGTCAGTAGAGAGACAAGCAAATTTATTTTCCCCCTCTCTGGGAATTGGTAGTGGAGGGTATGAGGTAGAGAAAGTGCATTTAGGAAGAGAGTACAAGCTAAACACAAGCCCTAAATAAAGCAGAAACAATGGGAGCCAATGCCTCCTCATTCATTCAATTGACAATGTTTTGCAGCTTAAACCTGTTTTATTAATTATGTTTGACATTTCCTTAATTAGTTTCATTTACACCAAATCAATCCCTACTGCTGTATGGCATCATTTATCATTTTGAAAAATTTGCATACTGAGTGCTGACTTTTTCTACTTAATTATACATTAAAAGTGTCAAGCGTGCTTGCTGCCTGGCATTATCTGCGCCAGAAAGGTTTGTGGCTGGACTGCGATGGTATTAATCATTAAGAGCCCCCAAGTGCTGCTGGGTAATATCTGGGGAGTAGAGTGGCTCTCATTTTAACGCTAGAGAGCAGAAGTGCTTCTGTAAAATGACCCAAAGCAAAAACAAAATAAATGACCTAAAACATCCAGTCTACTGTAATGCTTTGCTCTTTCAGTGGAAATATGCTCTGGAAAAAAAAATAAAATTTACTATTAACTATTAGCCCCCTGCATATTGAAAATGCAGAGACAGCTCCTCAGGATGAGTGAAGTTTTGTCCCAATAGAAAATGTGATGTTCCAGTTAAATGTATATTGATGACTTAGTAGTAGATCAATGAAAGTGTGTATGTACCAACTTGTATGATTTTTGCTGTTTGGGTGGGTTTTTTCATTGTAAAGTATTTAAATTAAAACACAATGAAGAATTAACATCTCCCTTCATAAAACCTATAATTTACATGAAATCTCTTAAGTACTTATCAATAATTTCTTAAACAGGAGGTTATGCCACATTCTCTAGGTTATTAGGAAAGAATGGTTCTCCAGCCACTCTCCAGTCATTACCAAACAGAGAAATCAAAGAGAGAGTGGGTTCTGTGGGTTCACAGTGCTTCTAATCTAAGTACCTCTAATTCAGTGCAGGTATTTCAGCAACAAATTAGCTATGAGTCTAGCAATTCATAGTTGAGCTTTCACATTCAGAGCAACAACTGGTTTTGAACAGCTTTGAGAAATGTTCTTTCTCTCTCAACAGTTGTGCTTATCATTTGACTCCTTCTGATAGTTTGTGAAGTTCCTTAGCCAGGATGACCATTGACTTCCAGAAAAATTAAAGTCATCACAGGTTCCCTCTTTCATACATCTAGTTAGGACTTGGGCCAAAAATAAGATTTCTGGTCAGCCCAAGTTTTACAATGGTCAGTTTAGTTCCTGTCTTTGACAACCAGTTGCAAGAATGACTTGATGAAAACACACCAAAGCAAATGCAAAGACCTAAGAGATGTATTAACTATTAATCAATATTTCTAAAGCCACGTTAGATATCCTGTTTTACAAAATTCTTAGCTATGTTAGAGATTTTAGTGGTATTACATAAATCGGTATGATTTACAAAGTTACCTAAGCACAATTCCATATCTGAATCCTCCTCAAATATTCCATGAGAAGCTTCAGAAATACACAAGCATATTTTCTATCATCTAACAAACACAGATTCAGACTCACCCTATTGGTGTCTGTCACAGGATTCATTTCCTCATTCTGCTCTCCTTTCTCATCACCCCTGAACAGAATTAACTTAAACTGGAGAGTCAATTCATAACTCAGTGTTAATAAGAGATTAAAATGCTAAGCCTCAGCTGGTATGACGCATCACCACTGAGTTATCTTGCTTTGGACTTCTGACCATTCTCAGTTTTTCATTACTGTAGTTAAACAGGTTTTTTGCAGGGCCTGTGATACCAATGAAGAGACTGCCATTACTCTATTCAGCAGTAAACTATGCACTGTGCACGTTTATTACTCATCTAAATATGCAGAATTTTGCTTCTGTTCTTATCTCTGTTTTTGGGTTTTTTTCTCTCCAGCATATACATCTGAATGCACATCTGTAACAGTATTTTTGGACAGGGCCAGGCTCATCTGCTTTCCTCATGCCTGCCATTCCTGGATACCAAGAGTATGAAAGGCCATATAAAGACATCTAATTTAAAACAGAATGCAACCGTAAGATGGAAAAGAGAGGTAATGAAAAGACTCATTCATGAACCAACATTGCAAGGAAAAGCAACAACTTTATGCAGAGGATCCCAGAAGCTACCAGGATCTCACAGTCCAGTGCCTGCTCAGTGAATTAGGAAGGAGGAGGAGAGTTAGAGCTGTTTAGAGGACTAGAGGGATAAGCACACTGTTATTGTAGTCTCACACAATCATGAGATTAATTCTTGTGTTTGCCTCTCATACAGTCCAGCTTCATTGCTTGTAGGGCTGGAGAAGGATGATGAAGCATGTGACTTTTTATGTGCGCCACGTGATTTTGTCCTCTGCACAACAACATTAAAGTGTATTGTTAAAGTAATACAGTCCCTGTCACTTCTGTGCCTCTGTACACTCTGGTTTCTAAAGACACAGTAGTGGACATATTCTGTGGTGCTTACAGTCATGGAAACATGCAGCAATTTCATTTGTGAGGGGTCTCTGGAGATCATCTGGTCTAATTCCCTAGTCAAAAGAGGCCCATCTCCAAAGATACGTAGGCTTGCTCAGGACCCCATCCAGTCCAGCTTTGAGCACCTCTAAAGATATGGAGCATTATGCCCTCTCTCTGTAATGTCCAGTGTGACTTCTTGGGGTGACTAGTCATCCCTTGAGGAGATCTTGAGTCCTGTTGACTCCATGCACTTCTCATCACTTTCAGCTGAAGCCAAATAAAACAACTGGGCTACAACTACATAGTTTAGAAACTGTGTACAAACTGGCAAAAAGCCAATGATATATCTGAAATGGTGCTGATGAGAGTACATAATGTGCTTGTTAGTCTTTCACATCTCAATCATGTTTATAGCTGTGATAGATGCCTCCACCACAAACATAACAATCACCAGTGACTCATGTGGGCTAGTTTCCAGAGCGTGGTGGTCACCATTTCTGGATGCTCCCTGAAGGATATGCAGGGCTGCTGCAAAGGCAGAAGCATCTCATCTTCTAGGATTATTAGCAGGAAAATCTGCTGCTTCTGAGCTTGTTTTAGGTAACAGAGCACAATTCCACTGACTTAACAATGCAGTGGAGGAACAGAGAATGAGCTCTAGGATTTGATTTGACAGGGACTACACTTTAAGAGCAATACAAATGGTCATCTGATATTTCACTTAAAATTATAGGTGTTTTGACATAGAGAATATCTTACTCCATAAGAGTAAGGGTTAAAAAACTATTTGCTTTGTATGTCATATACCAATCAGGCCTGCATTCCTGTCAGAACTCAAACTTACTGTGTTTAATATTCAAGTTCATTTTCAAATTCTTGTCCATTAACATAATATACGCCATTTTGCAAGCCTGGTCAGAGAGATCTGTAACTAAATAATTTTCAAGTTTCCTTCATATCCAATGCATTATATGCAGTGTGAAATTATTTCCCTACCCTGTTCTTCATAGAAGAGCAATACACAATATACATGATTTTGTCGTAAAATGTATTACAGACTTCAAAAGTTACTATGTATGTATGTGCAGTCATAATAACTATTCCTAAACGACCATTTAATTGTCTATTTTAAGTCATACTTGATACACCATTACTAGGTAAGCATTCAAAACTTGAAAACATGCTAAAATGATTTTTTTTTAAAAAAAAACCTTCTCTTTCTTTCTTATAGTACTGTGGAATAATGCTTCTTAGTCCAAATCCTCTTGTTAGTATACTCATTGCATGTCAAAATTGTGAGAAGCATAAACATAAAAAGAAGGTAAAAATTTAGGCCATATCTAATTCATAAGTATTTTTTTGTTTACACAACGATTTCTAATAAAGATTTAACTAGAAAATCAAAGATGGAGAGCCTGAGAAATTCTTGCAACAAAACTAGAAGTCAGCTAATCATGTATGTGGTAGGTTAGAAATTCTAAACTCAGATCGATTTATCAAATTGTTCAGTAATCTATTGTTCATTTTATCAAAAAGTCTCTAGTATATAAAGTTTATACCAATACTGATTTTGAACATCTGTTGAATTTCTGAGATAGACAACACAATTTCACGTATAAAAAAATCCAATTTCCACCACAGAAAATACCATAATAAAGTATAAATCACTAAAGCCACTAAAAATTTGCAGTAAGGTCAACAGAGATTAAGATTTTAAAGTTCTGAATGTCCCACTTTCAAAAATGGTTAGGTATTTTTCATATATACTTATATCAGTTCACCACATTTCTATAGTTTGAGGGGTTTTATATTAATAAGATTCAAATGAATTCAAGATACCACTGCAAGCTTAAAATAAATATAAAGGCAGGTATTTTTGATCATACTGGCACAGGGATAACCACAGCAGCCTAACACTCAGCATATGCTACTTCAGGCATGCACTTTACTGAGCTCAGACATAGTGTAAAGTAAAATATAATGAAATTATATTCGTAATAATACGCGCACACAGTGATTTTCAAATTGAAATATAATCCTGGGTCCAGATCCTACTACATACTTAAGCTCTAGATTAATTTGAAGAACTTCAATATTTCTACTGTACTGTTACGCAGGTAACATAAAAGCATGTTGCATGATTTACTCATACTCATGATTTACATGTATGGGTAGAACCACTCACAGTGGTAAGCCTTCATAAGATCAGTCTCTAAAATTCTTTAAATACATTAAACCATTTGTCCCCACTGAGCATTAAATCTCTTGTCAGTTGGGTATTTTTTAATGAATATACTTTTGAGTTTTGTCATTATTTGAATGACTCAATTAACAGAAAGCCACCTCCCCCATTTTTACATACCAGTATATTCCAAAGATGTCCAGAGAAATAATCTTGAAAGGTGTTTCTAAAAAGCCTCCCAGGCTTAGCCTCCCAGGAATTAGTATAAGAATTTTGACCAAAATAATTATTTTCTTGAGAAATATGTAAACAAGTGCACTTCCTAATTTTCCAGAAACAGCCATCTCAAAAAAAAAGTTAGTCCTGGTTGTAGATATATGTCAATTAGTCACACCATGTTTTTCATTTTTTTAACAATTTTAGTCTCTATAAATCAATTCTATCTAAAATAAAAATCAGTTCATAAATATTTTGAAACATGTGTAGTAAGCATGTCTCCCAGTTCTCCTCTGCATCCTTCCTATACTATTTAAGTAATTATTTCCAGTTTCTCCTAAAAATTGGATAACACAAAATACAAGGTGATAGTTTTCAAAATCTATTTGAAATGTCCACTGCCTATATTTTTTTCCTTTTTAATAATTTTCTTACAACTTTATTCGTAAGTGAATTGTTTCATAAATTCCTTCTGTTTTATTTTCTGGCAGTATTAATTCATCTCTGGATGCATACTTTCTTAAACACTGAGTGTGACAGATATTTCTCACTTAGTGCAATCAAATAATATATGGAACCAGCTTCTCAAAGTCCTTATAGTACCTCTACAGTCTTCATAACTTTGCATTTTATTAGGAAAACTTAGTGTATTTCCACTTGTCTTTTATGATGTCTATCAATACAGCAACAAACTCATGGATACCCTATATAAACAGTGTTACGTAAAAGTGTTGAAAAGATAGTTGTGGCAAAGACAGGAATTCTTCGGGGAAAAAAAGTGCAGGCATATGTCTTTCCTTCCAGGGTTATAAATCTCCTGCAAGGTAAGTGTCCATCTATAGTCCTTGGAAAAACATCTTGGAGAAGCTGAACATCCTCCATATCTGTTCATGAACATTTTCAACTGTGCAGTATCACAGAGGGAGATGGAGGTCGTGAGTGTGCAAGCAGTTCAGGAGACATCTTTGCAGAAGATGTAAGCGAGATATGCCCAAGACTGGCAAGAATGTCTGTTAAGCAGCAGGATGAAACATCACACCTTTTAGATACAGCAAGCTAAAATACAATTCAGATAAATAAATAAATAAATGTGAAGGACAAAGCTGTCACAATACAATACCCTTACAGAGGGTTAAGGAGAATGCTGAGAATTCCTAGGTCTGTAAGACACAGGCAGTCATGTTTTCTAAGAGTATATATCTCCAAAGACAGGCCTGACCTGAGGCTGGCTGCTATCATTTTCTCTGCTTTAGAAGAATCATCCTTTATCTGGTTTTCATGCAGCTGCCCTGCCAAAGAAAAGTAGCAATATGAAATGTAGAAAACAAACATTTTACCAAAGTCATTTTTGCCTAACTTGTTGGTTTAAAATAAAAAAATGAAGATAATACAGAGTATAAATAGCCTATTGAATAAGGTTTTTCTTTATTCAAGGTAGAGGAGAAATGAAAGGAATTTTAAGTACTTCCTAAGAAATAAAACTTTACAAAAATAAAAGAGCCAAATCCTGTTTGCTCAGCTGAAACGAGTTCTCCCACTGACAATGGAACTACTTATGGATGAAATTTTTAAACTGCACAAAGTAAAGACATGAAGTTTAAGCACCAAATATTCTCCTCTTTAGTTTTCAAATCAAGGGCAAATGAATCTTCATGTAAGGGTAAAATTTAGCCACCAAGAAAGGGGGTAAAACTGGAAATATGCAAGGAAAAAAAATAAACAATCCTACAAAACAAACCCAAAAAGTTAAAGGAATTCTCTTCACTTTTTAAACAGGTACTTGAAGTAATATTGGTTTAGGTTTCCAGCGTTAAGGTTTTACAATTAATCACATGCAGTTAGATCAGTAATATTGCTCTCAGGTGGGGGAAATCTTGCTTAAAGAAAAAAAATCACTTAGAATTTTGAATAAAACATGATTATATTTTTATTAGTTTACTTTTAAACTGGATAGTTAAAAGAAGGCTGTTAAAACTGTGTTTGTACACCTCAGCAAAGGGACAGGTTTCACAAGGTGATCTCACTGTTTTGCATTCAACAACAAACCCAGCCAGACCTGAGTAATTACCTGACCTAATGACTCTGTGAATATTTTGCTTTTGTTTAAATCATTGTGTGTTTTCCTTCCTGTTCATCAGGAGAGTTAACTTAATCTTTAAAATTCTCAAGGTGCACAAAGATTTCATCCTTAAAAAAGGTCCAGATCTACCAGCAAGCAAGCAAACAAACAAACAAAAACACACAAAAACCAAATCCAAACCCCCCCTCCCCAACAAAACAAATAAAGAAAAAAAAATAACAA
>WBMV01005982.1:55721-165093 GCA_013396655.1 Campylorhamphus procurvoides | reverse complement strand
TCCTCTCCTCTCCAAACTTTCCCTTCTCAAATCTTCTCTTCTCTCTCTCTTCTCTTTTCTCTCTCTCTTCTCTTTTCTCTCTTATCTCTTCTCTCTCTTCTTTCTGTTCTCTCTATTTATATTTAGATTTAATTTATAGAGCTACATCTCACCCTTGGAGATTTGTGCATTTAAAATTTTCTGCTTTCTATTCAGCAAGCAGGTATATATATACACACCAATATGTGAATATGGTATGTAAAGAACAGATATGTACCATAACCGAATATTATATAGTAAGAAGTGGACTTGTACTTTACCAATGCAACAAAAGAAGGCTCCAAGTACAGCAGGCACAATTTTCCTGCCTGTACATAGGTACTGCAGTGATGCTGACTTCAAAATGGATGAACAACACAAGAACACACCTGAAGTCTGCAGTAATCTCATCCAGAGATTACATGCTGCCTCATTTTCCCCTGCTATTAATTAATATTAGCAAACATGTATGTGTCTACTTGCAATGAGTCCTGCTTTTATTTGACTTTATGAGTATACATGAAAAGGCAATCGAGGGAATAGGAGCACTTGATATTTTCATGGAAGACTATCAAGAGTTTAGCATATTTTCTGTTTCTATTAAAAAATAACAACAAAGTTAGAATAGAAAGAAATATATTATGTGATCTTTAAAACTAAATGTTGAAAGTAATATAATTTCTTTGATTTTGGAGTTCATGAAAATTCCCAAATTTTACTCACTTTCTGAAGAGATGTACCAAGTCCTACTGTCAGTCAAAACCTAGTCTGGACAAAGAGACACACTTTTGTTTCATTCATTTGTGGCATATTTTCATGTAATATCAACATTTAATATGCTTCAGCATTTTCAGCTCAATTCTGAGGTACTTGACAAGCTCAGATTCCAAAGAGAAATTAGGGTCTGCAAGCACATTTTAACTGAGGCCAAAAAAAATTTGTTCTCAGGAATCCCTGTTAACTAAAACTGCTATGTTTCAGAGAGCTCTGAAATTAGCACAATTCATGTTCAGACAGCCTTTCCAAATGTCTTCTCCAGATAATTCAGCTAAACTGTCATATTTTTTAAAAGTATTTCAGAGTTAGTACAGAATGAGATCATTCTAAGAAACCTCTCTAATATACATGTGCATTCATATGAATTTTTCCCTAAGGTGGCTCACACAGCTGGCTGTGGAATACATTTAGTAGACTATTATACATAGGGCTGTCTTTCTGTCATAATCTTTCTTTACATAGGACAATTTGTGGGACTCCATGATATGCAGCTAGCAGTGCCTGTACTCAAATGAAGTGATACTGAATTTCTATTATGCATGTGCCTTGGAAACCTAGCAGCTCGCCATAAAGATTTTATTCACACAGCAGATTTGTTGTTACTTAGATAGTTTCAGACAATTTTAGATTTGAATGGACATGGCAGGATATGACAGCATAAAAAGAAATACCAAGAGAAAGAAGCATGTAGAACCAAATGATATATGATGCAACCTAGAGAGCAATAAAGAAAGCAGGATGTTAAGGTACTCTTGTAAACAACTATCTTTCAAGGAATTCAGGTTTCTTTTCTGTAACACTTTTAAAATATTCAGTATGCATTACATAGGGAATAGATAGATGCATAGATAGATACATATACACACACACACTCTTGTACACAGATGCCATGCTTGTCAAAATCCTTTCTTGTCTCATAATCTTGCTGGGATCACTTTTAAAAAATTCTGTCTAAGCTACAAACATAGAATATGCAAATCTACGTATCAACCTAAAGTGTGCACACAATTTACACTTCTCTCAAAGTTTCCTTTGCTGCAACTGGATGTACACTTGTGTACATGCATACCAGGATGAAGTAGTGTACTATTTTCAATGCAGGCATACACTCTTTATTTCTCACCTCATTTATTTTTTCATTTTCCAGTACCAAGGGAGTAAATGTTTTTTATATATATATGAAGCTGAAATCCTGGTCATTGATGCAAATGATAAGAGAGAGAGAGAGAAGGGTATGCCAGAGAAGCCTTCTCCTTCTTTGTGAATAAAGGGACAGAATTGCAGTGGTTGAAAATTCACAGCATATGAGAAGGGGGAAAAAAGGTGGTCTTTTTTTAGGGGAAGTTTTACTTACTTATGTTTGTGGATGGAAGCATCAGTGTTAGGATTACCCCATAAAACCAATCTTTCATCCTGAATAAAAGAGGAAAAAAGGACAGGATGTAATATGTGTGGCTTAATCAAATCACAGTTTCATTAATTCAAATCATCTGGGACCAATCCATTAGTCACAACCATATAACTTCTTTTGTATTCATCCCCATGTAATGTTCTACCTCAGGTTTCTCACGTTTTCCTAACTTCATACCTCACATCATCCCTCTGTGGAGATTAAGCACTGAGGAAAAGGGACTTGTCTCCTCACTTGCCTCAGCTAGTAGGGCTTCCAGTTCCTTCTCCTCTTTTCATCTGATGACATAATTTCTTAACCCTTTTTTCAATTCTAGTTCAACAAGTAATTGGAAAATTTACACATTGAACATATTAATTATTTGTAGGAATCAGTAATTAATTTTTTTTATACCATCCCTCATACATGCGCTTTCACTAGCATGAGAAGCCAACAAGGGACCATACAGAAGATGATGCTATTCCACTTTTTTACCCAGGAGCACTTACTGGTTTTGTGTGTGTGTGTGGGGGGTAAAAACAGGAATCTCAGGCACAATAGAAAAATAAACCATTGTGTGCAATAATTTGTGGATATGGTCTAGATCTAACATAAGAATTTTATATGAGAATAACTACTAGGGAACCAAATTCTTCTGAAAAATTAGATTTGTAGAAGACCAAGAGAAACCAAAAGAAATATTAAAAAAAAAAAAGAAAAAATAAACAGAAAGCAGGGAAGAACACTTCTTTTTCAAAAATATTTTTCCCTGCAACTGCTCAGTGAAATGTTAACTGGTCTCCATGAGCTCATACTTCTGTGTAAGGGAATACAACATCACTAGGATCTGGGCCATTCCCTACATCTCTTTTAAATTTGAAGAACACCATTCCCTGCAGATCTTTCTCACAAATATTTCAGAAGAGTGTGAGTAAAATTAGAGAACACAAACATTAATACAGGTATGTTAGAGTTTGATTAACTTGAGTCTGATGGTGTAGTTACCTGCAGTATGAAGATAATGGAAATGATGACCTAAAATGACCTTTCTAGTGTTTTATTCATCTGTTTAAATAAGGTTTGATGATATGGATAAAATTAAATGCAGCAAAGAAATGCTTTCATATATCTGTGTGTTTGCTTGAATGCAGAAATATGTTATTTAATTCAGAATGACAGAAGGACAAAGTATAACCTTTAAGTATACATCTGAGACATTACCTTAAAATAAATGTAATTAGCCTTTATTTGCCTTAGTTATGGACATTACTGTGACTGAATTTTCCAGTCAGTAACCTCAAGTGTCTTTTTATAGGTTGTGTTGCAGAATGCCTAGCCATATCTATAAAAGCCTTGTGCAGTCTTCTTTCTGATTTACACACACAACCATCAACAATGTAGAGCAGGCCCTTTGGTAGGAGTTGCCAAGGTATCTCTACCTATGAAATCCACATTCTTCCTATTCTGCCTTCTTTCTTCAGGTTTGTAATCTATCTCTGAAATGAGCAAAAATATTCTTTGGTATTTCATTGTCTGGAAAAATGTATGAACTTGATAACAGGAGTACTCCTGCACTGAAGAAATCTAGGGAATACTTTGACAGCAGGTAATCTAAAGCATTCCCCAGTTGTATCATCCTGATTATTAAAGGGAATACAACCTCCAAAGTCAGGCCTCCAAGCCCTTGCCCTTCTAGTTGTGCATCTGAGAAGAAATTATGGTAATCTTAAAATCCTATTGATGCTGAAAGGCATTTCATCAGCTGCAAAAATTAAGAGTGAGATGCAGAGGATGTTTTTCTATTTAGAGGAGCCCCTGCTTATATGAATAGGCTTCATGTGGTGACTCTTTTGAAGCTGAGAACTTCAAAGCAGATCACTGACTTCCAGTGAGATAATCACTTAATGCAAGAGTGGGTAGATGGAATTATTACCATGCAGTCAAGGTAGATTTATTCTCCACTTTTTAAAAAAAAAAAAAAAAAAAAAGCTTTTGGATTCTCTGTCCCCATAGTTCAAAATTGATGATGATGGGATACTAATCCTACATCAGGCATCAGCTGAAAAGTAGAAAAAAAAGTCTAAGATAGGCAAGAAATGTGAGTAGCTTTAACTGATTTATAAGGAGAACACTTTTTGATTTTCACTACAAATATTGCTAGCCATTTTTTTAAAATAAGATCAGATCAGTGTGCCAACATGCTTTCTTGTTCATGAAGTAAAATTCCTTTCAGAATGTTTTTTTACAGAGATTTATTCTTGTAGATGGAGTCATGGCCAAGAGAATTTCTGGTTAGGTAACAAGTTTCCTTGGCACTTAGAAAGTTGAAGTAATTCCTTAGAAACTCTAATTTTCTACATTTTTATGGATAATTGGACATGATTTCCAGAAATTTTTAGCCCCAGTGGCTTAAGTTTGAACCATCTTTGTCTCTCAGCTCTTAAAAGAAAAGTACACAAGCATTTCAAGCTAATTAGGATGATTTCAGATCCTTTAGTTTATATGTGAGGTTATTCAAATTAGAGGGGATTTGGTTCTTTCTAAGCTCACTAATGTCAAGTATCTCTGATACTTCTGATGGGGGTGGGGGAGAAGAAAGACAATCTTAATGAGTTTTTGCCTATTCTTTTTTTAGGAAATCAGTGTAAGCATGAAAGCTCAGTGACCTGATCTCACCTCACTGTGAGATTTCATTTACTCAATACAGCTGATATTAACCATGTGTCTGATGTCACATGTCTGATTGTTAAAACTCAAACACATATAATGTGTTTGAAAATTCTTGGTTGAGATACATCAAAAATATTAAAAGCCTGCATGTGTGTGTGGCTGGACTGACACATGGAAATACATGTATACACTTTCCTACAACCTAAGCATGTCAAGGGTAAGATTTCCAAGAACAAATATTGTCAGTTGACTAAAGGTGTATAGTATGAGTCTATCACCTGCATAGGTAAAAACCCTATTCAGGGATAGCTCACAAACCTTGTATATTGATACACAGACAGGCAAAGTTCTCTTTGAAATTACTGAGAATAAGGGAGGGAAATCAGCTGCTTCACCATGTTTTCAGATAGTTGTATGCCACTATTCTTCACCTTATGTGCATATGTTCTGATAAGAAAACACCCAAAACTAGAAGTTAATGCAGGGTTAACTAGAAGTTAACCCTATTTCAGAAAATTGGCCACATCCTAGCTGGTATGGGCTTTAGGGGCACAAGTGTTTTGAAAATTTGAGATAAGAGCCCAGAACCTGCAGACATTTCTTTTGTAATGTTCTTTCTACTGGCAAATAGGAATCAAATTATATAAATTATGAATAAAACTTTATTTATTTATTCTTCTCAATTTTCTCAACCAGCTATATAGCATTCAAAAGTTTTTGGAACACTACTTCACAAATTATGTCACCCTGCCTACAAACTGACATTCCCAAATTGGCACAGACATGTTATTCAATGCACAAATAGCATAATATGTTACAAATTACATTTCCTACCCTCTTTCATGCTGTCTTTTCCTATTAAAACCTGTTTTCAACCCTCTTTTTCTAGTGGCTATGTCCCAGATGTAGAAAAGTCCTTTCCCCCTAATTATTCCTTTGCTATGGTTTAAACCCATGCAGCTGCTCACTTCCCCCATTCCCTCCAGTGAGAGGGAGACACAAGGCAGAGATTCCAAATTGAGTTAAGAGCAATTTACTGGAAAACAGCAACAGGGTATGAAAATGGCTAGTGACAGCAACAACACTAATAACAACAAAAGAGAGTGATTTCATGCAAAAAATGCTCAGAGTCCAACCCAAAGTGACAGAGATACAGCCAGAGCCACCTCACCACCCCATTAGCTGTTGGCTCCCCCTGGTAAAGGAACAAAATTGGCAGCAACCCCTCCATGCAGCACCTTTTTCTTCCACCTGAAGCCACTTCCCTCCTTCTCAGAAGTGAGAATCCCTTCCCTCCCCTCCCCAGCAGAGACGTGGGGGTATAGCATAACAACTTGGACATGCCCAAAAGGCTTCAGGCTCTGCCCCCTCTCGGCTACTGAGATAAATTAAACACTTCTTTGGCTGAAACCATGACATCTTTTTATTTTCTTTTCAGGTAAAAATGTTGTGTCACTCTCATGACAAAACCCAGGAAGCATTCTTGACCTTTGCAGTAGCTGTATTGCAAATAGTACAGACTTGTGGTTATATATTTTCAAATTAAAAACAGTTAATATTTTGTTCTACTAACTACTGCAAGGTTGGGCTTGTTTTCTTTTTCTATTTCTGTGTTTATTAAGATAGTTGCTGTTGCATTTAGCACCCTACATGTTATAAAGGAGCAACAAAAAGTTGCTAAGCAGCATTGTGAGTAAAAATAATGGCATAGCAGAAAATACTGGAGAATACATATAGTAGTATCATTCATGGCTAATGAGTTAAAAGGATATCACAGTGCATTTATAAATCACTTTGCAGTGTTGCAAAGTTTATTTAAATTCATTGTGCCTCATTATAATTGAGCTATGCACCTTTAGGTCTGAGTTGATTAGGAATGCTATAGCTCAGAATAGCTTTTAATTCAGCGAAACATGATCTGACCTTTACCATAATCCTGTGTGAAACACACTATAGTTTAGACATTAATAATGATACTACTTCTTTCTTGTACTGGTAAGATGCCACTTTAAAAAATTGTATTATTAGTTAACAGGCTCAGGACAATTTATCAAAACCAAATTATCCTTCTGTGTATAACTGCAGTACTTAATTCCAAGTTCCTCATCTCTTATAACTATTACCTACCCTTTAAAAATGCTAAAAACTAAAACATAATAGTGTCATGTCAGAGTAATAAGTCACATACACATACTTACTGACTCCCCATGGATTTACACCAATCCCAGCTTAGGGATCTGAGCAACATGATGTACATTATACAGGTTATTCTATCTCTTTTGTTTGACCTTTGTCTCCATATTTAAGTGTAACATTTCCTTAAACCACTATCTTGTAACTCTGCAGTTACCACTAACAGCATTTCTCTGCTCTTTTGTCATTATTGCTGTTTCAAGCCAATATTCCAAGGATGACTAAGAAACAAGATGTGTACATGAACCTAGTAATCAGTCTCATAGGAGCTGCAGGACCATGGAAGTCTGAGAGTATTTAAATTTCACCCAGTAAGCCCGCACTGCCATCCATTTGTTTTGCAGTTTCCACCCTTCAAAGTCATAGTTGCAGTTTATAGGAATTTTCTTCTCAAAATGAGCTTTTGTTCAGTATTGTCACTGTGTTCAGTTTTGGGCACCTCATGACATAGTGAATACTCCAGGTGTGTCCAGAGAAGGGCAACGGAGCTAGGAAAGGGTCTGGATCACAAGTCTGATGAAAGAGCTGGGTGTTTAACCTGGAGAAAAGACAGCTGTGGAGAGAACTTATCACTCTACAACTACCTAAAAGGAGCTTGCAACCAAGTGTGGATCAGTCTTTTCTCCCAAGTTATAGGACAAGTTTCACCAAGATAGGTTTAGATTGGATATTAGAAAATATTTCATCATTGAAAAGTTGTAAAACACTGGAACAGACTGCTCAGGGCCGTTGTCACCATCCCTAGAAGAACTTAAAAGACCTGTAAATGTGGCACTCGGGACGAGGTTTAGTGGTGGACTTGGCAGTGCTGGGTTTAGGGTTACACTTGATATCTTAGAGGTATTTTCCAACTTAAATTATTATACAGTTTTATGACCTATGATTATGATTCTATTTTTAATGGCTGTCCAGGCTCTAGTAACATTCTTATTGCAGCTACATAAGATTCATAAAGATTGATTCTGGTAAAAAAGGTAGAGTTTTGCATCAGTTACACAAGTGTGATCCTGAGGTCAATAAGAATATTCTCTAAGCAATGGAATTCCCAATAACAGGCATCAGTTAATAGGGTTTAGTATTTCTAAACAGGAGTGATCAGGATTATATGTCATCAAACTACTTCAACTTACTTGTGAAACAAGACCTCTAAGAATTTTATTTGATCACACTTTATCTGTAGAAGAGGAAATCAAGATCGAATTGACATTAGTTAGCACGTTAAGCAGTCAAACCCTTTCTCCCAGCTGTAGCTGTAGGCTAATGTCCCAGTTTTAGTAGACTGAGATCAACACAACTGGGTCAATTTCAATTCCCTAAGCTGTTATGGGAAACACAGCTTGTGTCAAAACAAAAAATACCTTTTATTCAAGTTGAGATTTCATAATTGCTGACCTAGTCTCAGTGTTTCTGTTTATAAAATTTCTCTTCTCGAGGGACTAGTTCTTCCTGAATACTTAATAGAAAACAAACAAATATACTTTTTAATTTCCAAAACTCAGAAAGAAATCTTCCATTGTTCATGGCTTGTGATGAGTGCTGCTTGCTTGTGAGGATGAGAACAGGTGTGAGCCAGGAAAGCAAAATCAGTTTAGTGTCCTGCTTAGTTCTGAAAGGCATATGCAATAATAAACTGCATTTCCAACATAAGTATCTGACTACAGATCCTTTTCGTCTTCCAGCATGGTTTGTTTCATCAATCAGAGCATCCAAGGAAAAAAAAGTAAGCATAGTGCCATCTCTGAAGCACAGAGAGAACAAAGAGAAGAAAATTACAAAGAAGTTTGACCTGGTAATTATCCACATAGATTCAAATAACAAATACCTATTAAAACAGTTTCTGAAGGCCTGGAGCTTTCAGATAAAAATATAAAGGTATTTCTCCCTGGAAAACATTATCTTTCATCTTTGCATTCTTTAGAAAACCAGGTCTTTTCAAGTTTTCTGGCTAAGATGTTACTGTGTGATGTATCATGTGTTAAATCTAAATGCATCTGTCATGAAGCTTTGAGTTGACACATGTTCCTATTTATACCTGTTCACTCAAGCAGTATTCACTTCCACACAAGATCGTTAATAGAGTATCAACTTCTAGTGCAGCTATTTTAAGTGTGAATCTTTATTATAGTAGCCATATTCAAGACAAACCTTACCAGGTGTGAATACAGGTCACAAAAATAAGTCAGAGTACACTAAAACTATGTATTGCAAATAATGCATGCTATATATGCTAAAATTCTGCAAATACAAGTTAATTCATTGAATATTCATTTTAGCACTCTGCAAAATTAAGTATGAAGAAAATAGTAAGCAATGATGTCTTTATTCTCCCTGAACACTTATAGCTAATAAAGATCTGAAGCAGAATTTTTTCCCATATGACTTATAGTAATATTTAGCATTACATAAAAAACCCTATGAAATATTGTCTATAGTGTTGAAGGCATTGATGGGAGAAAACATCCTTTCTTATCCTTATCAGTGGTAACACTGATCTGCATTTGCTTGGTAAAATGCTAGAAGACACAGAGAAGTGTCTCTAGAAAGGAACAACTCAGGTGCCCCATGGTATTGTCTGGATATCCATCTACAGTTGTTGGGGATTTAGATACCTCCAAGCTGATGCAGAAAGGACTTGAGGGAACACTGACAGACTGCAAAATGAGACCAGTCATGTATGGCAAGAGGTAAGAGCACAGACCTGGTTAAATAAAAGACTTTATGGACAATCCCTTTAAAAAAGTGGATTGTCTTACATGTTATGACACCTTACATAACCATAGGTTAACACAAGTAAATGTGATGCTATTTTGCCTTACCCAAGTAGACACTAAACAGGACAGATCTGGCTGACAAAAGAAAATAAAGTGCAACTCAAGAAACTAGTGTGGGACCCATTGGGTGAGGAAAAAAATGCATATAATTATACAATCCCTCCTTGCCAAACTAAGATATTCCCTTATTGTTAAAAGCTAAATGAACTGGACAATATATTTTACATGCTTAAGTCAAATAAAGACACAGGAGAAAAATTATAATGTAATATAGCTGTAAACACTGTAAGTATCCTATGAGAAATGTTAGCCAACTAAACCAGGCAGTTCTTATAAAAACAAAAATCAAAAGCCACATAAAAAAAATTACAGAAGTGAAAACTGAATTTGATAAATCAACCGTATATTCTATGAAAGCAACTGCAGTCCAACCTCAAGCATAAGACCTTTCCAATAAAATTCTATTTAATAAAGTCAGGTTAAATAAATCAATTGTGATGCACAAATTCAAAGACTAATATCTTTAAACAGACTTGAATTTATTTAACACTTTACGATTGAAATCCCAGATAGGAAATCCCAGAACAAAGAAAATTTACTAATACATATTTACTTACATTTTTCTCTCTCTTTTGTGAAATTTATAATGTGAAAACATTTGTCAATTTTCAAAAGCTGTATTTATTTGGATGTTTCTTTGAGTTCTTTAATATATTTAGCTCCTAAGAAGCACTGAGAATTGGCACTGCTGAAGACCACATAATTCTAATGTTTATCCAGCGCAAAATGGGGGACTAAAGCCAGTAGGGCCTCTGTCTTTCACACATGGTTTTGAAGGGATCTCCTGCAGGAAAATAAGTACTATTTTCCATGGGAATATTAGATTTTTCTGATATCTGTGAAGAAACTGCCAATAAATATAAAAATCAGTAGTTACTGTAACTCTTGGCATTGGGAAATAAACCAATTGCCTCAATTAAGGAGTCAAACCACAATATTATTTCACATGTCTTGACAAACAGCTTTGATCCTGTATATAATTTTAAAATAGTAACGTATAGGATGGTGGAATTAATGAGAGTTGAAAAATTTGTTACTGTGCTACTTCTCAAAGATCTCTATAGGAGTTATACATATTTAAACATAAAAGGCCCCTGAAATAAATATTTTACCAAACCTTTTGGGAAGCTGATTTATTTTTCTCAGTTTTTATGCTTAGCAAAATAAGTAGAAATCTGTCATACTATTGCAAGCCTAGTTTTTAAGCTCAGTTTTATCTTACAATTCTATAAACATTGCCAAAAACATTTCTCTACCATAAGTATTTCAGAGGCAGTTTCAACAACGCACGATATTGTTATAGCTTGATCCTACTGAAACCAATACAAACCATCAAGTGAAGGAGAAAGGAGGTCTCACTGGGATAGTTTTCAGTTGCTGTAGGCAAAAAGTAGGTCTGATGTTCTCAAGGAATTGTTTAAAACAGGGAAAGAGGAGAATTCAGGCAACGCAATGAAGTGGCAGGGGAAAGAGGGGCTGGCTGCAATCTTGTATAGTGGTGTCAGTCCTGGGGCTACCCTGGTAGACATTCTGTCCAAGACAATTAAAAGGATGTGGGAAGAACCCAGTACAATGTCATTGACAAAATTTAGCTTCATTCCCCAAAGAAAGTCTTTACTGAGCATATAGTTATTTCAATAGGTGTGTTTTGAGGAAAATTTTGGAACATATTCTTCAATGGGCAAGGCCACACTCAACCTCAGCAGTAACAGTTGGGCAATACAGCTGAGGCAATACATCTCAGCTAAGAAAAAAAGGTGCTTATGAAATTCAGAGCAGGACTTCATTAATTCTTCTTATGCATTCTTTCCATCTAATATGGCTAAAGAGAAAATCTGTACATATACAATTCACTTTATTAAAAAGCCCTTATCAAATAACAGAAACAAAATGTAGACAATGAAGGAGATGTAGTGAGTTAATAGGATATTTAAAAATTAAAACACAGGAGAAGGGATGAAATTCTAGGAAGAAAAGGGCCACGTAAATTATTAGGTCATTGGAGCATCTGACATACACAGGGAGCCTGGGAGAGCTGGGACTGTTCATCTGGAAGAAATGAAGGCTCAGAAGGATCTTGGATATGTGTATAAATACCTAACAGGGGAAAAAAAGAAGATAGATCCAGACTCTTCCCAGTGGTGCCAAGAAAATGGGTAAGATGCAATAGGCACAATATAGAAAACTTAAATTCAAACCAAAGAAAGAATATTCTAAATGCTTGATCAGACATCGGAAAAAGTTGTTTGGAGAAATCTCCATCTTTGGGGATCCCAGGTACTCCAGACTACATAATGTAATAAACATCCTAGACTGGATAAACTGTTAGAAACAAAAGGACACACAAAGGAAGAATCTCTTATTGCATAAAAAGAACATGTAACTGGACCTAAAAAGTACATCATTTTTTGGTGACAGTTATTTACATGTTTGTTTGTTTGGTTTTTTTCATATTTGATGTGTCAGCCTGGTTCACACAGGTCTTAAAATAATCAGAATACACACTTATGTTCGACCTGTACTCTTTTAAGTTATTCTGGAGATGGCTGTCTGGTTTCCATTCAACACTCAAGGTAATTCAGAATAAATACATTGACTTTTGAGAAATATGAGAAACACAGAAGGTGTTAAGATAAGATTCTGCAGTGGCAAAATGAAAGTGAAAGAATATGACAAGAACTTTTGAACAGCAGGAAAGCAGCAGTTTCTATTCTAGAGATAAATAAGCGGTAACATAAGTACTACACAAGAGAAAAAAAAAGAAAAAAAACTAAACAAGGCTGAGGGGAATTCATCATTCAAACTTAATATTTTAAGTTTGTGACCATACTTAATATATTTGCCTTAGTGAATATAGGCAAAGTGCGACATTTTGTTAGGCTAATTTATGTCAAGATTATGTTTCTTCTAGACACTTGGACTGGTAATTACCCTGAGAGTATGAGCACATGGCCATACTGAGAAGCTGTGAGAGGCAAATTTTAATAAGGAGTGGAAATAGAAGGCATTAAAGATGCCTGAGTGCTAGATACAATGCTAGTACACATTTAACCAGATTTCTATGGATGACTCACAAAGAAGATACAGACTGCAATTTTCCCACAAAAATATCTGTTAGTCTATATGTCACAAAATGTAATAGAAGTTAGTTGTTAACCTATTTTAAAATAAAATAACGTGGAGCTACATCTCAAAAGAGTAACATGTTTTCCACCACTAGTTATGGCATGCATCTGTTAGCTTAAAATGAACAAAAGTTATAGGTTATGACTGCTTAAAAAGCCTTAACAAAGTCAGTTCACACAGGAATACACAGGGATTTCTTTCACCTTTAAATCCTTCAGTTAGAAATGGGACACAAATCTGAGAGACATATTTGTCAGTACACTCCAGAATATTTACCAGAAGCATGGTTAATACCCAGATAATCTGCTTAACAGCTGTACATATTTAAATAGCTTTTTTAAAGATTGATCAGTTTCAGGAAAATAATGTGAACTCTGACTGCCAAGCGCACTGCTTGTGATGAAATCTTCCAGAAAATAATTAAAAGTATCAATAGATACCTTCTGCTTGGTTTGGAAATTCTCAATACTATACAGCGGTTTTTCTTTTAAAGCAAATAAAAGCTTCTTGCTAAGGAATGGAGGACAAAATCATCCTCTAAATGTTGAAAAAGTAAAAATTTGAAATTATACACAGACAACATTTACTTTAAAGATTAAAATTTGAAGGTCTAAGACAGGAATGTGCTCCTGCTAGGTGCGTACACTCAAACATTGACCAAACAGAGAAAAAGGACTGTCTGAAATGCGGGAAGAATTAATTTGTTATAAAGTAGACAATAAACATATATTGTCAGAGATAGATTTTAGAAGGAAATAAACTTTTATAAAAATGTGTGGATCCAAATACTGCAATATGAATGTAAATTTAATCCAAGAAATGTCAAGAATCAATGTTACAGATGTACTATGTAATATTGGGAATATCTATGTAATTAAATCAAAGGTATATGCAATACATTTGTAGAATGCACTAAAGTGGCAAGGCTTACTAGCATCTTTTAAGATGATTTCACAATTTAGAAAGATCTTGCCAAACTGGAGACATAGTCTGAAAATGTATATTCCTTTTCAATAGGAGAAAGATGTTACAGCCACAGAGGGGGGGGGAAAAATAAAAATCAGCTATGTGATCTGGGAAGCAGTTGGTAGGAAAAATATTCAGCAGGAAAAGATTAGAACCTTTTTGTTTTCCAATTGTAAAAAAGAAAAAAAAAAAAGGAAACCATGACGCTTACCTGTGCTTTATAAGGAGTAGGAAAAAACTAGAGTGTCTGAAATAACCTCCTTTTTTTCCCTTTCTGCCTAGCAAGGTTTGAGGTTTATTAAAGTGTATTCCTAGAAGAAATTAACTACACATAAAGTCCAGAAAACATGAATGAAAAATAACAAGGTTGTGGAAAATATAGTCTGTGAAGAAATACGTAATGAATAGAAACTGCTACATTTAAAGAAGAGGAAAGTGAAGTGTCACATGAAAACCATTTTCAAATTTATTAACAGTTTCTATGGGGGGAAAAGGAACGCTGTTCTCCAAGTAAATAGGATAAAAAGTTACAGACTTGTTCTACAGTCAGGGTACATTAACCACAATAAACACCAAAATAAATTAAGAGACCTTGCAGAAAGTTTAACAAACCAGAAATTACAGTGGCTGCTGACGCTCTCGAGACCTGAGCTCCCTGCATGATTTCACAAGGTGCCCTCAGGCCTATGAAAGGACATGGTAAAAAAATAAACAATAACATAAATTTAAAAAAAAAAAGAAGTAATTGAATATTACTTTAACTTTCATGTGGTAGCTTCACTAGAAGATTCTGTAGCTAATGATGACATCAAACTTTCCTTAATCACAATTTATCCAATAATGGCCTGCATTATTCAGTCTGCAGAGAAGTGCTAGTTAAATCCGTGATCCCATGGAAACCATAAACCAATGGCCCAGTTGAAAATGGCCTGTATAAGGATACAAACTCAAACTTCAGCCTATAATTAGCAATATGAAAATCCAAGAACACATCAATGAAACATGGGTCACCATCTGCTGACATTTTGGCAAAGAAGGGAAGAGAGGAAACTGAATGCCTGCCTAATTAGAAACTGATGTCAGTCACCATTACTTGCTGCTAAATACAGGGATATGAAAGGTAAACTAAAATTCCATACTATGCTGAGTTCACAGAAACTGATATTCACACTTACATTGGGAAACAAGGTTTTTAAGTATGCAGTGCTATCATAAAAATACTTCTAGAATCCTGGGAGATCACTATTTCAGTCTGATTCAAACCATAACATCTTTTTCATTGTTCTAGATTGGGCAAAGTCACTGTTTGTCCAGAGACATGTAATGAGGAGGTCATATAAAAGAGAACAATTCTGATGGAAATATTTGAAAATTAAAATATAATTGCAAAAATATGTGGAACAAATACCTTATATCCTCTGATATGTAAGCACACAGCTCTCTTTATTACTGAAATATACTACAACTAAAATGTACTATGAAAATTGAAACCTTCCTCAACAACCACCAGTCTCAAGAACGCTTTTTCCCATAATCTTATAAGAATCTCAAAATTGATAGGTAAAAAGTAGCATGAATCCTTACCTCCATGGCCTGAGTGTTCCTGTGAGCAGTTAACAAAGGTTATAGCTTATACTCTTCAAGTGTAGAACAGCAACTGTGGTTAGATCACAAAACATCTCCAGGTGGACACCACCTCAGCGCCTTGGCACTTGCCCATCCCTAAACCATCTAGGCTTCCCAAGCTAAATGTGCTTCTACTTCTCTCTAGAAAACTCCAAGGTCTTGCCTGTTATTATGGAAGCTTTCCTGTCTGACAATCCAGAAGCCACTCTGGCAGTCACACTTGCACCACCTGAGCCAGGACCAAGACCCCTTCACAGCTACATACACCTGGCTGACACAGACCAGGTTTCCTTACTGGCTCAACCCTAAGTTTCCCATAACAGCGTCTCAGACATCTAGATCCTCAAAATAATTTAATCTTGGTGCAAAAGCAAAATGACAGTTCAAATTGGGTGCCTCTGAGGAAGGACCCTGAGCAAAGGAATCCCTGGGATTTTACACCCTTGCAGTTTAAGCAGCCAAGCCTCTGGAGTCATTGGCTCCTGCTTTCCTTGAGTGTCCAGTCTTCTGACGGTGCCACAGGTCCCTGTGCCCTTTGTTATGCAAAGATACTGAGTCAGTTCACGGCCTCTTGACTCGTGCTCTCATCATTTCCCCCACACAGAGCTCAATCTGCTGCTGCACATTGAGCTATGTCTACTAAAAATATTCCTCAATATTGTGACCAACCTTTCTCAACACTGTCCTCCAGCATAGGTTGGATATGAAGTTGACTTTGACTAAACTGCATCCTGAAAACACTAAAATGCTTTGGGTTACAAACAATATTTTTAATGCAGGTTTAAAATGTCTAACGAAATGCCATCCAAGTCTACACTCTTTAATATTTAATAAAAGTATTAAATACTACATTTACATGTCAGAGGACTCCACCAGTGTATTAAAGCAGAAGATGGATTCAGAAAGTTTGCCGCTCACATTATGCACTGAAGTTACTCAAGTTTCAGTCATTATTAAGTCAAAAGAGATTTACAATAATTGCTCAGGAACATTTAGGTGTTTATTTTGTTAGACTGTCAATGGCAAGAAATAAAGTCCAGGTTAGACTGTCAATGGCAAGAAATAAAGTCCAGGCCAGGTACATTAGATATTAGATAAATAGTGCATACGAACATATATATTTTTAATTGCTGCATTGTTCTAGTGCTATTATTTTTTTACCAAAATAAATTCATGTTTAAATAATTGCAAATATGGCACAAATACATCACAATTTTAACTAAAAATAAAGTAAATGTGATTAGATTTTTATTTGATTATGTACCAATAGCACACCACTCAAAAAGTAGCAAAATACAGTAAAAAATGCATTCTCAATTCTAAAGCATTATTTTTTAAAAAAATGAAAACCCCATGATTACAATACACCATTTGTACCACAGGAACATTTGCTAAACAGTACTATCATTCTCAGTAGAATTTTATGTTCAAAACAAAGAATAAAGAAAATTATGAGGAAAAAAAGTGGCAAATTGGAAATAGAACCAGAAGCTGTGTTTCACAGGCTGTTGATGATCACTTTTCTATTTTATGTGTCAGGTTTAAATTTCCCTGTGGCAGCAATTTAAATCTTTTCTTCTTTCCTGAGGCTGCTTAAAAATTTAATTTAGCTCAGGCATGGTGTCTACGTTTTATAATAGGAATATAGAAAACTCTTGTAATTTAGGGGATGACCCTTTTAACAGATTAGAGAAATTTAAACATAATTAATCAGCTTTATTCATAGAGTTACATAGGCTTTCCACAATTTACTCATGTAAATTTCTTTGCTGGGTTGCAATAGACTACATTAGAGAAGGGTATTTGAAGGCAGATATTCACAAGTCACACATTCATGTAGTGCATATACTGTGAAGGAGTCATTTGCATGCACATCCGCACACACACAGATACACATCCATAAATCCAATAAATCTACATCTCTTCAGAAGTTTCACCAGTCATTCTCAACTCACATTAACTCCTTCACAATCAAGTTCCTTCAAATATTATTTTTTCTGTATTTTTGGCTAAGGGTCTGGTTAAGGGTCAGAAATGACCACATGGTACAGTCCTTTTATCCTATTCCAGGCTTAGAATATGACAGTCCTCAATATGAAAAGATTCTAAAATCAGATACTAGAACCACAGTTATTTGTTAGGGTTGCTGAGGGTTAAAGGTAAAAACTAAATTTTAAAATAATAAAATCACTGCAAAATTCTTAATTATATTATAAGATTTACTTTTTTCTTTGTCTATAACCTATAGCTGGAGAAAATATTAATTGGCTTTAACTGGTTTTGTAAATGATAGGGTTCCATGCAGCAGACTTAAAGACTGCATTTCTGAGCGCTTGTATCTTCCCAGCAGATGAATATTCAAAAGCATAAGAGGGGCTTCTTGGTCCACTTCTGGCACATCCACATTTTGATGATTTTTGAATGGTCTTGGGAGTCTGGAGAGGTCTCAGCTGACCGGAAGCTGGCAAACATTGTCCCAAATGTTTGTTTTTAAAAACAGCAAGAAGGATGACCCTGAAATCTACAGGGTTGTCAGTCTCACAGTGCCTGTTAAGGTTATGGAGAAGGATATTCTGGGAGGTATTGAAAAACATCTGAAGGCTAACTTAGCCATCAGCCACAGGCAGCACAGTTCCATGAGGCAAACGTCCTGCTCATCAAAGCTGATTTTGTTTTATTAAAGGTAAATTACTTGGCTGATCAAGAGAAGCCAGTTGATGCCATGTTTTCAGATTTCAGTAAAGTTTTGACACCATCTCTCATAGTATCCTTCTGGACAAAATGTCCAGAACACAGTTGGATAAATACATCATGTAATAGGTGAGCAATTGACTCAAGGGGTAGACACAAAGGATTATAGAGAATGGGGTGACATCAGGCTGGTGACTGGTCATGAGGGCGGTTCTACAAGGCTTCATCTTAGGCCCCATGGTCTGCAACATCTTCAACGACTTGGGTGCCAGACTGGAAGAGATACTAAGGAAGAGATACTCCTTAGGATACTTAGGTGATACTAATTTGGGAGAACCTGTTGATTCCCTAGAAGGCAGACAGGCCCTACAGATAGTCCTCAACAAAATAGAGAAATGGGCAATCACCAACAATACGAAGTTTGACTAAGACAAGTGATGGATCCTGCACCTGGGATGGGGCAGCCCTGGATGTCCGCACAGACTGGGAAATGAGCTGCTGGAAAGCAGTGCCATGGAAAGGGACCTGGGGGTCCTGGTCGATGGAAAGTTGAGCATGAGTCCAGCAGTGCCCTGGCAGCCAGGAAGGCCAACCACATCCTGGGGAGCATCAGGCAAAGCATTGCCAGCCAGGCGAGGGAGGGGATTGTCCTGCTCTGCTCTGCACTGGAGCAGCCTCAGTTTGAGTAATGGGTGTAGTTTTGGGTAAATAATATTGAAAAGACATTAAGCTCTTAGAAAACATCCAAAGAAGGGCAAAAAGAATGGCAAAGGGCCTTGAAGGGAAGCCGTATGAGGTCTAAGGTCACTTGTTTTGTTCAGCCTGGAGAAGAGGAGACTGAGAGGAGACCTCATTGCAGTCTAGATCTCCCTTATAAGGTGTAGCACAGGAGCAGACACCAATCTCTTCTCTATGGTGAGAGTAACAAGACAGTAAAATAGCATGAAGCTGAATCAGGGGATCTTTAGGTTGGATATTAGGAAAAGGTTCTTCACCTAGAGTGATCAGGCTCCCCAGGGGAATGGTCACATCACCACACCTGACAGAGTTTGAGAAGCATTAAGACAACACTCTTAGGCTCCTGACTGTGATTCTTGGGGCTGCCCTGTGCAATGCCAGACAGTGGACTTTGATAGTCCTTGTGAGTCCCTTCCAAGCCATAATATTCTGTGATACAAGGCGCACAGCTGGATAATGGTTTATCCTTCCATTTTGGGATTATGAAATTCTGAAATATTTAAAATTATCTTATCCTGGATAGAAAATATTTCCAGAATATACCTTTTGCAATTTCTATTATATGCATTGTTTATTTGCAACATTATACAATGACTTCAAGAACCTGAAATGAGAAAAAAAATTTTCATAATATTTATAAGCAGATTTCATCTCACCACTCTTTCACAATTTTCTTTCTAGTATCTGTGTTGGACCAAGTTTTCCAAAGCCAACCAGCTATCATTGTTCTTTTAAGGATTTATAAGTTCACGATATTTCAGAGTTCATAGATTTTAGAGCCTTGTAATACAGTTGCTTCAAGTGTAATGTTCAGTATATTAGAAGTCAAGGCTGGTGTCTGAAGACTTTCGACCATGGCCAAGAAGAGATTCATAATTGTATTTAACAATAAGTATTACCATGATGTCTGAATTTCAATACATGCCATGAAGATATATGCATAAAGGCCAAAATAAAGCTTTTGGAAACCTTAAAAAAAAATCGAAGCCATATTGTAATTTAAAAAAACTCATTCATGAAGTGATTAAGTACAAACATTTTAGGAGAATACATAAACTAGGTAATGTATTACTATTTTAGAGATTGGAAAATGGTTCTTTTTGACACTAAGGCTAATTCCAGTAGCTTTAGCTACATGAAATGACCTTTCAAACTGAAAACAGATACATCTATATATGCCTCCTGTGAAAAGGGAACGAGTAATTATAAAGGTGTTAAATTCTATTGATGTATATGAGGATAAGGCCTGAAGTGGGTTTGAGCTCAGATTTATACTACCTGATGCTAAAAAAACATTTTCAGTGATGAAATGGTGTGTTTCATCATAATATCTGTGATACCTTAATTAAAGAATGAAAAACTAACTGCGTAAAAGGGGAAAACACACTGCAAGAAGTCCTTGGAACTGCAGAACAGACTGAGATATTGAAAATATTTCAAGTGGACAACTATCTTCCTATTATAGAAAGTAATATATTTTACATCACAACCTCACTGCAGCCACACTCACTTGATGGTACATTGCACAGATATCCAGAAGATGTGCAAGTCTAGCAGCACATGCCAGCTCCTGCCTGTGAAAAAACAGACTTTGTGAAACACATTGGCAGATCAGTCTCTGTATTGTTCACACTTTGCAGGGTCTGAGAATCTTGCAAGATCTTTTGCCAGCAGCTCTCCATGAACATCAAGTTTCCTTGAAAGCTCTTTTGGCACTTTAGTCACATCTTCGTCTTCTTCAGTCTAAGTTTTGTTATCTCCATTAGCTGTATTGGCCACAGTTATAAACTGTTGAGCAGCTTTGGGATTATCGTGCTGTAATCCAGCTCAAAAAATGAACAGATTGAAGACAGAATCCACACATATGTTGCATAGCAGAGTCTTCTGACTCAGCACAGCAGGAGTTATCTGATACAATATAGAAGTGAAAATTTTCTTACATTGTCTAGATAGCTGAGACAGGATAAAATCTAGCCACATTTCCATAGTCCTCCAAATTGCCTGTGTAATAAATTCCTACCTACATTCTGAAATGCAGTTCAGCTTTGAGAGCTGTCATTTTACCAAAAGTGGTGCAGTTTCTGGCAATTTCATGAAAGCAAGCTAAACACCTTGGGCCAAAAGTGAACTTTTCTGAAATTATTTCCAAATGGACCAGGCTTTTTCATATTCTGTAATTTCTCTAAGTAGTTTAAAAAGAACACAGAATTGTTTTCCAAAAACTTGCAAGTACACTGACATAACAGGCATTTTAAAAACTCAATCTGATTTAACATAAGCATACTGTAAATATTATCAGATTTTCAGCTCCAGAGATGAAATGTACTGTTTCTTTCTCCATTCACTTCTTCCTGTGCTTCACAGATTCACCTTTCTCTATCTTTCTTCTTTCTGTCAGACCAGGGGAAGACTGACCAGCTTCATTGACAGGAAAGTTAAAATTTACAGACTCAAGATAGACAAATTTACATTGCAGTGGTTAATCCACTCATTTCTCAGGAACACCCTAATGTAATACAAAATATTCCAGTATTGAAGAACAAACTAACTTTAGATTTAGTATTATTCACAAATATACATTCAGACCAAGCTTTAAAAATAAATCACTGTTGTGAACTGATTTTAGTGCATTTATAATTCTCTACAATATCTTATTGTATGATTTACCTTAAAATCAGGATTAAGACATCTATATTGCTTAATTATTAAATTAATTTCTAAACTCCACTCTGTCTTAAAATTCATTGTGAAATTCACTTTGAAAAGGTAAGGGAAAACAAGGGAAAAAGAGAAATGCAGAACATGAGATAAAATTTTGTTAGAATATTGATTTAAAATCTTCAGACTCCATAAAATTCATGCTATATAGACATCTGAGTGACCTTATCCAGCAAATCAGAAGATAAAATGAAACACAACAGATGACTGCCACCACTGTGATTTCAGTTGTAAAAGTTCTCATCAGAACTTCAAATGAGAAGGTTTCAATAGATGACCAATCATGAAACACGCATGAGAAAAAAGCTATTGACATACTACATTTTCTTAGACAAACTCTAACCTTTAACACTAGAATAATGAAAAAAAGTTTCATATAAAAATAAATATAAAAGTCTTTTCCACCAAAGGGTCATTTTCCTAACTCATTTTCACAAAAGTCCAGGTAAAACCTGGACATTATTCATGACTGGAAGGTACATACTTGACTCACTTTGAATGAACAAGTTGTAGTGAAAAAGCAACTTCATACTGATGGTGAAACTAGGTAAAAGGAAGCTTCTTGTCAGCCAAACCCCTGCTCTTCTATGGACCACTGCCAATGGTATTTATATATTCTCATATTTTTTTAAGATAAATTCTGAGTCAATTTGAACCTAAAATGTCTTATCAATTATTAGTGGCTTGCATTTAACATTTTATATTGCAACTTAATAGTTGTCAGATCATTGTTGATGATTGGAACATGATGATTCTTTATTCTTGACAATATGCATAAGAGAGAACTGAACTTCACCTTATTAAAGAGTTTAGGGAAACAACTGTAGAAAATAAAGGAAAAGTTAAGAAATAACAAATCATATTCATATCTGGTTTCATGTTATCTCCTATAAGGAACCTTTGCTCTCCTCGGTAGGTCAGATCTGCTGAGGTACTCACTCGGCATTAAGGATGTGCTTCCAGGAGAAATGGATAGACAGTTAGGAAGTTATTTCACAGGAATAGCTTGAAGAGCTAGAGAGAAATTATGTTTTATGATTATTAGTTCAGAAAGAATTTGAAAATTTTTAGAGAAATGTATGCTGTGTCCTGTGAATGGTAAAGCATGCAAAGTTACCATTTACCGGTTTTGTTAATATACAATGACACATCAACATTTAGTATTTAAATGAACAATTATTGCATGCATTTTTATTAAAAATAACACAATAAAAAGAACTTTCTTTTAAATCTTAAACATACATTAATAGAATACAAATATTCTATTAATTAAAGTATACCTCCACTACAGAAGTATTCCTCTCAGCTCATAGTGGCCTCATGATGCTGGAAATCAACACCCATATAAACAAAAAGCCAAGGAAAAAAAAAATAAAATTTAAAACTATTGAAGACAGAAAGTAACCTTGGCCTACTGAAACTGCATGGAAACAACACTCTTAGCAGTGCTACTGAAACAGAAGAGAACACTTTAGAACTTTAGTTTTGTTTTGTCATGAAAAGTAAGGTATCAGGATGACATCCTGTCTTCTTTTTCAGATTTCTATGAAACCTTATTCAAGCATGATAATAATAAATCAAAGCACAGATGATGTCAGACACAGAAATATTCCACTAGGTGACACCATCCCTTCTACAGCCAACACAAAGGTATTTAACAGCAAGAAAACCTTTCTCTAGACCATTTTTCAAAGACTCAAACTATGGGGTTTCCATCACTTCTCTCAAGAGACTATTGCACATTTCTAATACATCTCACTATTAGATACATTTTCCTGGTAATAGGACTAAATTTTCCTCTGCTCAATTTCATCCCTGAAAAATGCATCCCTTGACTGCAGTATGAAACACTTGCTGGTTCAAAGCTAACCATGTATCTTTTCGCTTCCATGTAGCAGCATAACCTACAGTGCTCCAGTTTTATTCACTTTATTTTTAAAGATTTTATATGCTATAAAAGCCACCATTTTAGTCAATAAAACACAATTTTTTCCCCACTCTTATTTTTTTACATGTGGGAGTTCTGCATCTCCATTTTTCAGACCCTGAAATTTAGAAAACTGCACCTGTATACATTGTTAATGGCTTGGGTTATGTCTGGCTGGATTTTCAAAAGCAGTTTACCATTTACAGAAGAGTTTAGAAAACTTTAGCTCTCTGTGTGTAGTTTGACTTCTTTAAACACATAATTTCATGGCCTACTTTCTTATACCAAATGGACTCAGACATATCTAGTACATACAGGTGCATTCAAGAGTAGCTTCTTCATTTAAATTTTAAATATTTAAATACTACATTTACCCTGTGTAAATTCATTTCCTTGATTTAAAAAAATAAAAAAATAAATAAATGAGAAAAAAAAAAAACCCACAACCAACTGAGGCACAAATGGAGAAAAAAGTTATGCCATTACTTGTTTTACATTTAACAAAATTTTATCTCTCAGTTTTTCATCTTCATTTTACTACATGCTTATCCCTGTAGTGCTAAACATACCACAACCCTGTTCCTGAGAATACCAGCAGTGTTGTACTACATCAACCCAGGGGCTTGCATGCAAGCAGGCACTGGAAGCACAGTTAGCTCTTCCTGGTTTGAGGGAGTTTCTGAACAACACAGCTGGTGTTTCATTGCGTGTTTGCTTCAGTACATGCCTAAACATGTCTAAATCACACCCATCTCCAAACACTGATATAAATGCTCCTTGTCTAGTGGTTTAATATTATTCGAGGTGTAGCATCTTTAGACCCTCACATATTTAGAAACATGGGAAGATTGGTAAGAAGTGGATTTCACAAAAAAATATAGATACTGACTTTGACTCAGTAGAAATCCAGGGCTGACTGCAGAGAAATTCAGCATGGAAGAGTGCAAAATGAAAGAGAAATGCCACTTGTGTGGCAAATCCCAGAATTTGTTTAAACGATGTATGTATCAGCAAGGCACATAGGATCAGATATCAGGGCCATATTTGGCTAAAACAGTTTCCTGCTTTGGCTCAAGTTTTCTTTAAAATTGGGGCCAAGTGAACTTGTTTTACTGAAACAAGAACTGACCTGAACCTTCACCAGACATGAACTACTTTGTAAATATTTCAGCGCAGCATGAAAAATGTAAAATTCTGCAGAAATGCTTGAGCATGTATTGCTTGATTCTGCCATCCTTGCTCACATCAAATAGTCTCTTACTCTTTGAGTAGTCCCACAAAACATATGTATTTACCCAGGGAATAAGATAGCTGCACAGTATAATGGTACAGAACAGCACTATTTTTGACTATGTCTTTCTTTAGCAGTTGGTGAGGAAGATGTCTCGTATAGCAGACCTGACAGTAATGCACAATAAAATGCCTAGAGAGAGGTAGATACTACTATGTTTAAAGCAATTTCTGAACTAGACCCTTTTCTAATCTCTGCTCTAAGTACTGTACTTAGTATCAATCTGAATACATTTTTTCTATGTTAAAATCTTCTTTTGACACTGCATCTGTCACACAGCCAACATGTCTGACCCAGATGTACTGAGTAAACCCTGCAGATTATTTGTCAAACAAATTCTGGAACCTAATATTTGGGTCTTTTATTTAATTGGTATGCAAATGAAGAAACAAGACAGCATTTGTGCTCGATACAGTTGTCACTTCTAATTCTGGTAACATTCATTATCATGCTTACAGATTTTTTTCTTACACACAACATCTGCCAATACTACCTAAACTGCAGGAAGTTGACAAACCTGCGCAAACTTCCTCTCAGTCTCCCTCTCGCTTTTTGTTATCTGTTCCATGCACACTAATTTTGTGCATCTGAGGCCTCTGCTCGCCAGAATTATGCCTGCTTTCTAACACCTCTGCCTCCAGAGCTTTGGATTTGAAATTGAATAGACACAGAGCCAATTTATCATAGGATGACATGTGTCATGTTCATGGTATAACCAGAGGGACCTACTGTATGCACTGTATTTATCCTTTTGTTGTCAACATGGACAAAGACAATACGAGCAATAGACAGGTATTAAATTTTTAAAATACAATACATATACTTAACTGTTCTTCTGTTAAAGTTAGGGCTTTTAAATGTAGTACTAGCTCATTTTGTTCAACACCAGATTTCCTTTGTCAGATAATCATCTGTCATTCAGGCAGGCAGCATATTAAAATACGTGAGTGCAAAATACCAATGTATTAGCAGCAAGTCTTCAAAAAAGAGTTACATGCATAAAACCTATTACATGCATACACTTTCTTTAAGTAAGAAGTCCTAATCAGATTTAATGATAGCTAACACATATTTGTATATACTAATGTTGTTTGTGGCTATATTTATACCTAACTATGCATAACGTGTTTGCAGAACAGATGTATAAATATGTGTATATATATGTCTATAATATGTTGGCCTATGGGTGTGCTTTTGTGTGTTTGCATATCCATGTATATGACATATAGTTTGTTACAAATAAAGATGCAGACAAATTAATAGCCTAACTAGCAGTGGGCAAATTAAAAAAAAATATATATAGAGAGAAAATTTCTATCAAAAAAGTATGCCCATAGATTTGATTTCCTGAGACTAAAAATGCAAAGGTTGATGCAATTTGCTTGTCATCTCCTGATTCTGAACCACTCCAGAGACAGAAAAATCCCAGGGACCTTCCAGCTGATTGCCAGGTATATTTTCTGACACCTCATTCACCTGATGTATTTTTGCTGAGCAAAGTCACAAAGCAAGAGTGAGTCTACTCTTTCACTGTGATGATAAACTCACAATATGGTTTTATTTTATACAGCATTCCTAAAAAATCTTCTTAGTTAAATCTACTGGTTGATCTATGCAATAACACCAAGGTGGGTTTGTTGAAGTAGTAACAGATTAGAGCTATCTGGGGGAGAGACGTTCACGGTTTTATTTCAGGAAGAGGTAGGGGTCAAGTAAAGACTAAGACTAAACAACCTGAATGAAAGGGAATAAGACCCATTTCTACAAGTTTCTCATTCAGGAAATCCAAACATATATTTTTTGCATTTATTCAAACATATATTATAGAAGGCATATGAGCTCGTTATTCTAAATTCATAGATGATCAGAAGTCACCAAGGTGATAACCTATTACTTCTCCCCCATATTGGATGAAACAGAGGATTGGCACATAGTATACAGTAAATAATGGCCAGACAAATCGTATTTCACACTACTGAATTTTAGTTATACAACTATTCTAAAATCACAAAAATTTAAAATTGGTTTTTGAATGTTTTCATAGAATGCAAATGATAGAAAAAAATCTGCATTTTCATTTCCATATATGATATGATTTGCACCATTACAGTCCTAGTAAAAGAGGAAGGAAGTGAAAAAGGAGGAAATCTTGCTCCTATATTTCTTAATATACTATTAAGTATATTAAGTATATACTATACTATTAAGAAATAACCTACTACCACTCTTTCTCAATGCAGCAAACTGGGGGCTTCCCGGTTGTTTTTTTTTTTCTTTGACAGTATGAGAAGCACCAGATTTTATTGCTAAACATGAGGGATAGAAAAGAGTTAGCTGAAGTCTTCAAAAATTCAAGGTATATTCAGATTGTCATTTAGATGAAGGATGAAGGGCTTTGATCTTATTTGATATAATTCAGTTGCTCCACTCCTAGTAATGTAAAACCGTATTAGGAAAAAATGTGGGTAGGGGTAGGATGGAGGCGGTTGAAAGAAAGAATGAAACAAATAATGGTCAAACCCAGTAAAACATTAACAAGAAATAAACAAAGTAATTCCTATTCTTCATAGTAGTCTCTCTTCTGTAGGAATAAAAATAAATAGAAAGTTTGGCAGTACATTATTGCAACAAGTTAGCATAAAAGATCAACCAGAACTAGGCTTATTATGCATTTTGTTTTGTTTTATTTTTAAACAATTGGAGAGAGAAAAAGCTTGGATTTAGCAAAGAATTTGCAACTGAAAATTTTCTGACAGTACTGCCTCTGCCCATCTGTGCAAAGATCTTTAGTAACGCAAACATAGCAGCGATGAAGAGCATAACATGAAATACCATGTATTTGGCTCATTTCAAGATCCCAGCCAGGAAGCATGGCTCAAAAAGCATAAAATGACTGTGCAAGTTTTCCAGCATAAATATTCCAGTGGATAGATGTCAATTGTAAAAATAATCTTAGGTCAGTTCTCACAATCACATACTTAAAAGTGGCAGGGAAAATTCCTTTTTTTTTATAAGGCAAGAACAAGGTTGGGGGAGCTCTTTCTATCCTCCTTAATATATTCTCAGTTCCATGACTAAAATATGTATTTGTATATGAGAAATACCTTGGAACAGCTTGATGTTGTTTATATTTCATGCACAAGAGGATATAGATTTTATAGGATTAATCACTGGAGCGATGAGAACAAGATAGAAAAGGCAAACATCATCAGGCAGAAATAGGTCAAAATATCTACAAGACAGAATATCTTTGTCTGTCTTATAAAAGCAATATAATTTGTTTATATTTTACAGTGAACACATGAAAACTTACAAACATAATGGGGGTGAATTTTATATGAATGCTTATAGCTCTAATGATTCAAAGTTCTTTGTGCCTATTATAGCTATGTCTTAGGAGATTGATCAAGGGCAATTCTTGGCCAGAGTCGTGTGAGTGGCTAAAGTGCAACTTGTTATTGTTCCTGGTGTTCTTAACTATACATTTGAAAAAAATAATAAAGCACATAATAAGCACATTAAGCTCCAGTTCTATGCACCTATAGACAACAGAACATTTGTTTTGCTGCTCATTGATAATGGGAAATTTATTTCCTGTTACACAAGTTATACAGTATTAAAGAGTCTGGGTTTTTTTGCTCTGCAAGCAGATCCAGAACTACAGATGAGGACAAAATCTGATTAAAATCTTTGAGTCTTTCCAATGCTGCTGATAGGAGTACCAGGGAAAGTGACTGAAGTCTTCACAGCCTTCTAGTCTGGGCAGACAATAAAGTGTAAATTAAGCACAGCAGAAGACAAAACATAAACACAGGAAGAAAATATATGTACTTCTAGGTGTAAAAACTACTTCTCACAAAAACTGGTCACTTGAATTTTTTCTCAGAAATTAGTAATTCTACTTATCTCAGGTAATTTATGTGCCCTCTACAGGTTTGAAAATTCCATGTTTATTAAAGGCAAACAAACAGAAAAGATGTGTGACAAAAAGGAATAAAAAACATGGTAGAGTCAAGAGGGACAAAGGGTACAGCTTGCCCACGTACATAACGCACAGAGCTATTGAATCACAATCACAAATTTAGATGGCAGTTATCTCTATACAGATAAGTGGAAAGCTATATGGTCAGAAATTCAGACTGATGAGAAAATACTGCTTACAGGCAGTTTGGGATTTTTGTCTTTCTCAGGCCATTTTTTTAATAGACAAATCAGGCTAAAATCATTTTATTCACAAACAGAAACAATAAGGATATAAATCAGACTGATTTAAGCAACAGACTTCAATATAAACTCTGGAAATACTGTTCACCCCCACACTTCCAGCTCTGCACAGGAGGCATTTAATTATGTGCAATGCTGAGAACAATTCATAGTAACCTTGCCTGGATTTTTCTTAGGGTCCATTTTATTTTTCCATCATACAATGAGTGAAGAGACCCATCAGGCACCATTTTAATCCACAAGGACCCCGATGTTTCCCCCTTTCCCAAAAGCCCTGAATCCCATTATTTGCAGAAAATTGACCTAAATCAAAATGCTCCAGAGTCCAAAATTCAACAATTAAATACAAATTTCCTAGCTCTACGCTATTCAACCTACATGTGCTTCCAAAACACCAGAAAAAATTTGAAACACCTCATTGAATGCTTCCTCTAAGTACAGAAAGAAAGTGGGTAGAAGAAGCTCTTGAAAAGTTTACTTGCAGTTTGAACTGACCAGCTCTTCCTACCCTACCAGGCCATTCAGTACATCTGTGAGTTAAAAACAGTGGACAAAAAAGAAGAAATCTCTTGCCAGCTCTTGGATAAGTTTTGGTCTCCGGTCACATTTGTTTTTATGGAGAAAGAGCATAATATCTGTGTTTTCAATAGCTGGGCTTCTGAAGATTTTGTTGCAATGTCTGCTACAGTTTAACATCTGCCCATACTCTCAAAGTATCACTGTCTTGAAGGAGAAAGAAAAAGGAAAGACTGACAATGAGAACCGACATTACTGAATGTTCACAGTCTTGCACATGAGATAACAAAGCACAACCAAGCAGTGATGACTAGAGATATGGAAAAAGGGTCACACCCTCCTTTCAGTACTTTCTACCTCAGCTAGCCAAGTAGCAAGGCAGTCACAATAGCAAATAAAGGTCTGTCCAGATGTGAAGCAGTCTTTTTTTTTTTCTTTTTCCTGAATATTTACACCTCTCCCTCTATAGGGTCTGTTGATGTCTTCAGATCTAGCATGTGTCTGTGACACCAGCCTTCCTCAGTGAAGGATTTGGACCTTGCAGAGGAAGGGAGCTCATAGGCCTCCAGGGGCACAGAAGTTTTTCTGTGTTTTTAGGATGACATCACTTTTCAGTAGTGCCATATATGAGCAGTTGCACAGCAATCACAGGACATTGAAGGAAGCAAAGGTCCTTGTCACTATCTCTCTGAGGCTGGAGCAGCACAGGGATGATGTCAGTCAGCACAACTGCCTGCAGCAAGAAGATCACACCCAGGATGATCTGAAAGCTTTCACTTCTCTTGTCCATAGAGAGCGTTTCATTCCAGAAACATGGTGCAAAGATGAGTTTTGAGTATAATCTGGTGAGGAATGAAAGGCCGCTCCCCCACAAAGCCTCCAGTCGTGTTACAGAAGGTGAGTAGCAGGACTCTTTGCACTCTTCTACCACAGGTTCTTGTCATGTGTAGAGCCCTGATGCTGGCTTTTTTTTTTCATGAAAATTTATGTTTTCAGGGCTATATGTGCAAAGAAAAAGAAGATAAATTAAAATAAAAAGTCTAACCTGTTTAAAACATAAAAAAGAATAGGAACAAACAACAAAAAAAACTGAAAGCTGTAATTCTCTTTCTAGAGGGCTAAAGGTTAGCTTTGTTAACAATGATCTTGTCAGTGACCCTTCAAGCCCTCTCCTGTTCATCATGAGAAAAGCATATTGATTTCTAAGAGGGCCTTAAAGTGCAAATTTTTTCAGATAGTGTTGATTTCAGTCTTGGAGGAAATAGAGATGAAACCTACAATGAAGATGGCTAATAAGTAAATATTCGACAGTGTTTGAATGAGTTATTTACAATTACATCTGGTGGTACCTATCAGATACATCTATTTTTTATTGCAATTATGTTTTCACATTATTTCTCTGGCTAAGAAAGAGACCTGTGAATTATTTGTCCATTTGTGTAGCTGGTCATTTTTGATAAACTGAGTAATCATTGGATTCCTCTGATAGCACTTTTCATCCAGAATAAATCTGATGCTTTACCACTGAAAAGGACAGAAAGTAAGCATTAAAGATAATAAAGAACAAGGCGAGGAAAGGTTATTGAAGAATTTTAGAAGAAGCTCAGTAAGAAAATCACCAGCTCTTGAGATGAAGTATTACCATTTTCAAGGAAAGCTTGGGATCTTTAGGAAGGAAGAGAACATGGAGATAGAAACAATTGTGTTTCTAATCACCTTGCAGATATTATTAATAGGATATAATTGAAATTAATTATTATCTTTTCTTTTGAAGTTAGACTTTCTTTTAGAGTTAGACTTATCCTGATACTGTTATTCACACATAGTCTGGACTTCTCTTCATTTTCCCAAGTCACTGATTCAACCTATTTTCCTCCTTTCTTTGTTTCATATAAATCATAAAGCAGCTGGGACAGGGTGGAGGGTAACAGGTGTTGACCAGTCTTATTGGTTTAAGCAGGATTGTTTGTGCTCAACAGGGTGCTGAGAAATTGCCCAGCACATTGTAGTGTGAGGAAAGTTAACAAAGAAGCATACATGCTGCACACCAGGTAATGAGCAAAACACTACGTTTTTTATTTTGATGCATGCCTTTGTCACTTGACAATGTCATTTCTCTAGCCACTGACAAAGTTACTTTGTTTTTCTTTATAGTGACAGCCTCATACCATTTCTCTCTCTGAGTCTACATATTAAAAAAAGAAAAAAAAAAGGTAGAGAAACTTGATGTTCTTTGTTTGGGATAGGATGAGTGACAGTATACAAAGTGTGGATTGGATCCCTGCTGTGTCAGAGAAACACCAGTCAACATAGTAGAGACGGTCAAGTCACCATTGACTTGTCATGTGTTAACTTTATTTTCTGAGACAGGTTTAGCCTTATTTCATCTGGAAATGCACAAAAAAAACCCCACCAAAAACAGCAAAATACCAAAAACAAAACAAAATAAAACCCCAACCAAGCAACAAAAAAAAAAAAAATTAAAAAAACCACACAAAACAAAACCAAAAAACCCCACAGGGTAATTCTATGTGCTGCCACAGATCAGCAATGGGATTTCTTATATCTGCACCTGAATCAGATACTTTTCAAATCTGCTTGATGCAGACAAATTACATATGCATATGTATATACATAGGCATGTATATTTAAATCCAGTCTCATCCATGGACTAATATTAGGCAGTTATTGGGAAGTGGAAAACAGACACCCAAAGGTTTCAGAGTAAGTTCTGAACTAGCTAATGAGTCTAGAAAAAGTTCCTGCTTTGAAACATTACACATGCAAGGGTAGCTGAGATTACTCTAGGTTTCTGAATAAAATTAGTAAGAGAAGGTGTATGAAAACATTCTTTCCCCTGTGAGGTAAACTACAATAGTTGTAGCCTGATAGAATTTTGTCCCATCTTCTTCACTGTCTGTTCTTGTCTTCCTACAAACTTTAGAGTTAAGGCCAAGTCAGTCTTTTCTGTTCTTGAAGACAATTTTCCACTTTGCCTTCACTCTCAGGTTTATTTCACAGACTGGTTATATCTCAGCATTCATTTTTGATCAGGTTTGTGGCAATACTGCAATTAGATTATTTCTGCAGCAGGCAGAAAGCTCAGAAGACCTGGGTCACCTTCCGCTCTGCTTGCTGCTCCTATATGCTTTTGCTTCTCTTCTTCACTTTTACTCCTGAACTTTGATGATAACCTTTCAAGTAAACAACTGTCCCAACATTATATTTCTTCTCTGCTGTCCTTGACATTAGCATGTATGCAGATCAAAAGACCTACAGAAGGTCACACAAATCCTCTGCCTTATTAACACTCCTAATCATCATTTTATCACTTTATGCTCCAGAATGTTCTCTTTATTCTTTCTACAGCCAAATATGGTTACATTCATCATTAAAATGTTTAACATGAAGATTGTTTAGTTTTAGTTGTGCAGAAAATAAAACAAAGGGTTTTCCATATAATAGTTTATGTTATAGAGATCATGTTACCAAACTTTTGTGATAAATATTTATTTATGCAGCTAAACAAAACGAAAAAAACAAGTAAGTCCTTGCTAGTTGGAAAATTGCTTCATTTTTCTACTTATATACTAAGTAGGTTGAGCAGAACACAATCCCTGAATCCTTGACTTCCAATAATGTGTTACCCTGCATTGCTTACTGTAAATGAAATGCCAACATACACAGTCAGTGTGCATATGTGCATAGCTAGCTTTCCAGCTCTAGTTAGACCAACTATTAAGAAAGGGAGACAAAATGCAGTACATAATACTCAGTGGTGTAATGACACTGAAATACATTAGGAATAAAACACTGTTCTGTCAGACAATACCCAGGTCACTAGTTCCAAATGAAATCAGTTATCTTTGATGAATAAAGTATTCATGCTTTGCTATGTATTTAGTTTCCTTTCTACCCAGATGTGTTCCACTACGTCTGCATATGAACTGTTTCTTCTCTTAAGTTACTCTGGGAAGAGGAAGGGTTCAACACTTTTGATATTAATACCAACTAGACATGAAAGCACAGACTGAATAAGAGTGTAGAGCTAATCAAGAGGTAAATAATATTAGAATGCCTCCTTGCAGTATTTTTCTGAAGAAAATCCTCATTCAAATAGCTGAAATTTGTTTCCTCCTGCTCAACTGAGGAAATAGAAATTAAATCATCATTACCCTTAGAAATTAAATCATCATTACCTTTATCATCTCTTGTTGTCTACTTTCCTTTCCTCAGGGGTTGTTGTACAAACAGGTCTATACTCTATACATAGGGTGCTGGAAGTCAAGCCTTCCTCCCTCTCACAGGTCTTCTAGTCTTCATCTTGCCCTTGTTAGTCCCTTTCCATTTGACCCTGAGCTAGAGTAAACAGACTGAACAAACTGCTCAAACCAGAGCTGCTTTTCTGTGCTTTCACCCTTTACAAGGGCTTTCTTTTGCTTCATTTAGTCTGTTTTCACCTAATTATATCATGGGATAGAGACAGCTGAGGACTGAAGTAAATAAAAGTGGGACATGTATCAGGACAATTTCTCTGTACCTGCAGCCTAATTTCTATTCAGTTTTGAGAGGCTTTATGTGTAAAAGCATCAGATCTATTGCACTTACAGCTGAATGCAGGTAAGCTTTTGATCCAGCTACATGTCGGGAGCAATTCCACAGTGAGGGATCAAATCAGAACACCACTGTGTACCACTATCTTAAGCTTTGCTAGATAAAACAAAAATGGTAGTTCAATCCATCATGCTCTACAGAACTAAAAAAAAAAAATAGATACACAAACCCTAAATAAAAACCCAAACACTAATCTCTTTTAAGACAGTTGGCAAAATTATAAAACCTAAAAATAATCCCACCTACCCACAAACATCTGGAAATTGAGACTAATCAGAGGAAAATGTATGAGGAAAAAGAAAGACCAGGGCAGGTTTGCCAAAACTTAAAAACGGGAACTAGTTATCTGTTACTAGAGCTAAGGAGATAGGAAACTAAAAAGAGAAACCTTACTGAAATAATGGTTATCACATGGGAACTGCCACAGCATCTCTTTCCCTTTAACACTGAGATCTTGAAAACTTACTGTGATGAGTCAGAAAGAGGACTGCAGGTGACCCATTAAATCCGCAGGCCATGACTAAGTCCTGAAATTCCCTTGGATAGTCAGAATTGTGTTTCTGCTGTCACATTATCTGACATTTCACCTTTTCCACGTCACTTCATTTTTTTTCTTCATAATTAAAATCAACTTGAGATGCTCTTCTGCAACATTTACAGTGATCCTGAAACTGAAAAGGTAGATAAAAGCCCCCAGCTGCTCCAAATGTGCCATATTTCTTGTAGGTATAATAAAAACAATATAATTCCATTTCCTTTCCAGATGAAAATTTTTGGAAACAAAAATCAACACATAAAAAACAAAGCTGTATCTTCTCTTATTGCTGTTCTTTTCATTTGTACATACATCTGTTTTTATCTCAGGGAAATAGTCAGAGATCAATAACAGTATCAGCCACCTCAGCCTTTCTCAACTATCTTTCACCCATTAAGGAGACCTATTCCCATCTGTGAAAGGCTGTCAAATTGATAGTTTCTCCTCAAAAGAATCCCCTGAAAAGAGAAAAAAAAAATCTGTATCTAGAAAAGCAATAAAGTCTTTTGCCTTTAAATATTTTATTAATGCTTTATATATCCATTGACTGAAGTTATTTTTTGTGCATGTTTAGTAAAACTTATGAACCATAATTATTTAAAGACTTTATGCATGACAAACCATGAATATTCAAAATCTTTAACTACTCTTACTGTGTAATGATGTCAAGATTTTTGTCTCTCAGGGCCACTTATTCAAAATGAAATAATATCATTTCACATTCCTATCATCTACTAGCACTTTTCTCCCATTCCCATAACATAGGCATGCTCTTCTTACTTTTCCTTGTATGCTGATCAGAGCTAACAAGCCTTCTTCTTAGTGCTTTCTGACCCTTAGTGGTTCTTCACCTCACCACTGCTACATCTTCTCCTTCTTTTCTGGAGATATTAAGCCCTGAAGCTATTTCATGGCACTCAGCGAAAAAGAAAGCAAAGTACCAACACAACGTAATTAACAAGGGAAAGCAATTTCTTAACAGTTCAGTCTGACTTTGTTTCTATTTTAGTGAGTTTTTGTAGCAGACCTGAAAGTCTGCTTGGGTCCTGTAAGAAAGAGAAAGTGTTTCAGTAAAAAGTCACCAGGAATAAACTTCTTTTAATGAAATATCAGGAAGGATTCCAGTGGTCAGAGCTAACATTCTTGAAATGATCTTACATTGCAACTTTCTCCTACTTTCACAAGTTAAGGGTTGGAGTATAAAGTTGTTCAGTCCTTTGTAGATCCAGAGTTCTAAATGTATCTGCTTTCTGTACATTCATCCACCAATTTTTGAAGATTATGATTCCAGTGACAACTTTTTATTGGAATATAGAAAAGGAAACATTTGAGATGAGACAAATAAAGGGTCAAAATCTAAACGGAATTTTTGATGCATTTACATAGAAATGTAAAGATAAATTTATGATTGTACGTGAATAGCTGTCGAAGGTTAACGGGCTTGCGAAGAATGCAGACGATTCAATATGAATTACAGCAAACTCCACTTTATTATTGAAACTTCTACAGTTACAGTATTTCTGACAATACGTGCATTAAGACCATTGGTGCAAATAGACATAAACAAATATTCATTGGTCATTAACAGAAGGCTGTTAATTCTATGAGCTCATTTAGCTTGCTTCCAGGTTCCCATGGGCCTGCAAGGTTGTTTATCTTACAGCACAGCTGCTGGCCTTGGTTAAAGACTCCCTTTTGCTTTCCCACGAGAAAAGCATATCCCAACAAATAGCAGCTTTGAATACAGACCTCATTGCTAACAATGTGATAGTCAAAACTGAAAAGTATGGTTTTGACATATCCTTCAGAAATTTCACTGCCATAGCTGCTGATGGAAGGAGTGGGCCTGGAGAAAGTTTACTACTGATGGTAACTCAAGAGCTAAGGGCAAGAGAACAGGAAAGGAGATTGGGAGATACAGTATCTTCAAACACAGGATCCATGAGAAGCTTTCTCTCTACCAGTCTGAAGAACTCAAAACCATTCAGTTCTCAGGTGTGCATAGTTCATGGGAAGACATTGAGTTTATGGAGTAATAGGCATTTAAAAAGCCATTTTACAGAATGTAGAACACCATTTCCAGCCTTGGAGTTTTAGTTCACATTATTCTATGAAACTAATGGAAAGGAGGAAAAAAGAAAATTCCACAGAAAAATCTTATTTCTCCTCTCTGTCATGTCTCATGTTCAAAACAATGTAGCCAGCTCAAAAATATGTTTTTCTTGAGCCAGTCTGTATTCAAGCTCTCAACCAGCTACCAGTCACAGGATTCCAAAAGAAAGTAAGAAAGACCTCAAATCCTGCCGATAGAAAGAGGGCTAAAATAGGTAATATAATATATAAACAGTATATCAAAGAGACCAAACCAATATCAACAGCATTCTCCTCAAAAAGAAAAAAAAAAAAAAGAAAAAAAGAAAAAAATTGACAATAGCATTTCAACTACCAATTAAAGGAACACAGCAACTTCATATTAAGAACAGAATTTTCATAAAAGCAATAAGCCCCTTAAGAATGGAATATTTGCATAAAGAATACATTCAATTAAACTCTTCTGATGATTTACTGCATTGGAATCACCTCTTTTCTGAAACTAGAGGGGAAAATTACAAATCACATTTCTTTGTGCACATAGACAATTTGAAAAATATTCCTTTTCTTTTTTTTTTTCTCCTAAACAGGAAATTATCATGAGAGTGAGATTCCATCTAAGTCCTTTTTTCTATTGAACAGCCATGTAAGTTTCCTTAAACTACTGAGTTTTGAGGGAAGGAAAGTGATCAGAATAAGAAAAAAAAACAAAAACAGAAAGCTTTCAGGTTTCCAGAACATGGATCATGGTATTGAGGTGATTCATGACTAGATAAATTCTCCAGAAAGTAAAAAGTTAGAGTAAGCACAGGAATTGTACAGTAGAGAAAATCATTAGGGAACAATAATGGACTTCTTATGGGCTGTCTATATGACCTTGGATAAAAAGTAGAGTCACTACTCTGTGCCTGTATTTTACTCTGCCAAACAAAACTAATAAAATTATACAATACATGAAAGAACATGAAATAATTTGTGATTATTACATGTCACTGTACAAAAGGGGAGAATGGTATTTTTTTGTTTACCACTGAGATTCTGAAAATACTGACACATCACAGTCTCCTGTGTATTTAGCATAAAATTGAAGGATAATTTGGGAAAGGAAACTGTATTTTTCCTTCCTTTAGAAAATGAGCTCAACATTATAATCTGGATTTTCTCTGCAGGGGCTGATTAGTATAAATAGAAACATCTGAAGACCTCTGCAGTTGTGGTTCAACCTGTTGAGAGTTTAAGGATATTTGATCACTTGATCTCTTCCAGCGCTTACTCTATATATTGAAATTATCTTCTTGCTCAAATTCTGCTATTTGAATGAAGTTAAATCTCCTTATCTTTTTAAGTTGTCTGCTTATTTACCTACAGAAATGAGATGGGAAGATACAACTACAATTCTTTTTCTCATCCTGTTAACTCTCCCGTGAATCAGGCAAGTCTTCTGACAGTTCAATTATTTAAATTGTAAGGGCATTGCAACTTTGAGATTGGCAAGTTACAAAAGGTCAATTGGTTCTGCCTGCTCAAGTGCACATAAGGTATAACAGAATCACAGAAGGGATCAAGTTGGAAGGGACCACAGAAGGTCATCTGGTCCAACTCCCTGTTCAGATAGGGTCATCCTAGAGCACATTGCACAAGATTGAATTCAGACAGTTCTGGAACATCTCCAGTGAGAGAAATGCCTCGCTGAACTCCTCACACAGTAAAGAAGTTCTTCCTCATCTTCAGGTGGATCTTCCTGTGGATCAGTTTCTGCCCATTGCCTCTTGTCCTACTGGTTGGCATCACGGAAAAGGACCTCGCTACATCTTCTTGGCACTGTCCCTCTAGATATTTATGCATACTAATGAGATTCCCTTTCAGTCTTCTCTTCTCAAGGTTGAGCCAGCTCAGCTCCTCCAGTCTTTCCTAGTAAGAGAGATGTTTCAGTCCTCCAATCATCCTTGCTGCTCTCCACTGGACCTGCTCCATGAAGTCCATGTTTCTCGTGTACTGAGGAGCTCAGAACTGCACACAGTACTCCAAAATTGGCCTCTCAAGGGCTCAATAGAAGGTCAGGATCACCTCTCTAACTGCTGGCAATACTCTTCCTAATGCAGCCCAGGAGTCCTTGCGGCCTTCTTGGCCAAAAGGGCACACTGCTGGCTCATGGATAGCTTGTTGTCCACCCAGAGACCCAGGTCCTTCTCCACAGAGCTGCTTTCCAGCTGGTCAGCCCTCAGCTGGTGCTGTTGCCTGTTGCCTGCAGGTGCAGGACCCTGTATTTGCCTGTGTTGAATTGCAGATGTTTCCCCTCTGCTCATCTCTCCAACACGTTGAGGTGCTTCTGAAGGGCTGCACAGCACTCTGGGGTACTGGCCACTCCTCCCAGCTTTTTGTCTTCAGCAGACATGCTGAGAAGGTATCTGCCCCTTTATCCAAGTCATCAATGAAAAAGTTAAACAACAGTAGGACCAGTATAGAGCCCTGAGGGACACGACTACTGACAGGTCTCCAGCTAGACTCTGTATCACTGATCATGACTGTCTGGCCACTCAGCAAGTTCTCAATCCACCTCACTGTCTGCTTATACAACCCACACTTCTTGACTTTGTCTGTGAGGACATTGAAAGACACAGTGTTGAAAGCCTTGCTTCATTGTCTATCATCATTGACTTTTTTTTCCTGTCAGTTTAGGAGCGGACATAACTCAGTAACCATTAATATTGTTTCACACTACACATATATTTCATATTTCAGTGCGTTATAACTGCAGAAATTTCAGTCCTGTATTTTTAAATTCACTTTACTGTAAATATGAGTAATATCTGGTTTTTGCTTTCATCAAAATTGCATGTATTATGTGACAATCTCATCTAAATTCTGCAGTAAAGACTGGAATGAAGACCTTTGTGTGCTGGAGTTTTTTAGTTCTGGCTTCTGCAGTAAATGCAGATGGCACAATAATGATCAATAAAATAAAATTCTGCCTTTCACTAGATAAAATTTGAAATTCCATAATGTATATGTACCTGCTTGAGTAGGTAGATCCCCAGTAATCTAAAATAAGGTTTTTAATTTAAGCACAATATAATTTTGAACACATGAATAATATCCTCTTTATACCAAAGCTTTTCATAGTTATTATAAGAAATTAGCATATATATATATATATTTTTATGTATGCACATATAAGTGTGGTTTGCAGATTTTGTCCCATAGGAGAAAAAGAATTCTTCTAAAAATCTCCTTTATGAAGAAATAACAGGGAAAAAAATTGAGGAAATGGGGAATCAAAATGGTGATTTTTAAATCAGCATTGAATTAGAGAAATAGTTTAACTGAAAGGAGGAGGAAGAAGAAAGATGCAGGCATGCCTTTGCATCTCTGAACAATGTCTACTTCTTTTGTACAGAAAGAACAATTATAAGCATGCCTTTTTCATTTCAACAAGAAAAGCAGAATAATAGGTAATGCATTTTTTATTGTTTTATACACCTAACTAGTTTTGACTTTATGCATTAATAGATACAAATGAGTTAGTTCAGGGATAATTAAATGAAGAAAAATTAGGGAGTAATAAGGAATATAAAAAATTAACAACCTTTCATGAAAAATGGTTGTTTGACTTCAAAAGTGATAGAGCTCAGATAAGTAACAAAAGTGTAGTTTTGTCTGTTTGAAGGTCAAGTTTCCGTCATTAAGAAGTCAATTCCAATATGGTCCTAATGTTTACCACTGAACCAAGTAATAAATATCTCAGCTGAAATGGCTGAACCCAAAAACAGTTAAGAATGGTCACATTTGAAGTAATACCAAATAAGCCTCGAAATTAGTGATTACTGAATTAAGATGAGACAGTTTGCAGGCTCTCAGTCTGCTTCTGGATTATAATGAAAGGCTTCAAATTCAAGTATTGATGGCAGCAAAAATGAAAATACCTGGGACTCAGTATAGGCAGTGCCAGGTAGCAGAGCTAGGTAATTCATGGGGTGTTAATCTATACATCTATTTGTTTAGCTTCTGAAAAACACTCCAAAGCCTATGTAAGCTCCATATTTCTACAGTATTACCACTATCAATATATTATACCTAAGGAGGTTATACAGTCAATTCAGTGACTAGAGATAATGTAAAATAGAAACGCTGTCTACTCCTAGACTGGAGGAAAAAATACTCTGATAGCTTGACTAATTTCCTTTTTTTTGAAAACTCCTTGTTTGATAGGCTTTTGTCATATTTGAAAAAAAAAAAAAGGCAGGTTTCACTGAAAACTGGCAAGATAGGCAGGTCTTCAAATAGGTTCTCTCATTAGAAAACAATGAGTTTCCAGTTATCCTGGCAGCAACTTTCATAGATAATTATCTGGAAAGGACTGCTGGTGTTAGGAAAATTGAAATAAAAGAACCTAAGATTCAAGGGTATGAGGTCACGTATGTGCTTGCTTGGTTTAAATGGCTGATCTGGAATGACTAAATTTTCCTGCATGAAAAAGTGCACTTTCATTTGAAAAATGCATGGTTGTATGCACACATAAAGCACTTATCTGTACTTGTTAATATATACCTTGAAGTTGCCTTTAAAGTACAATGAAACTTTCTTCTTACTGACATTTTAGGATTTAATTGCATTTTGAACAAAACAACAGGCTAATAATATGCAAATAATTTTAATAGAGCTGGGTTTGGCCCTAAATAATATTTGAGATTTGTGAAAGTTCATATCTGTACTTTTTTTAATTTCGGAAACCATTGCATTTACGTGTGAAACTTGACTCACTTTATTGAGTTCTAAATTCAGTTCCTCCTTGAACACACATTTCTGTAGACGAAAATAATAGTGGACAATTCAAAAGAGCATCTAATTTTCTGTGGTTAGATACTATTTCACGAATGCTTCTATCTACATATCTAACAAGTATGTATCTTATTGAAATATAGTATCACCTAGCAACACCCAAATCAAAAATTCAGCTAGTTTTCCTGCTGTTACTGAGTTACATTTTTTGGTTTTGCAGTTTTGTGCAATTTTCCAGTTTTTATCCTATAGACAACAAGGTAATGAATACAAAGACTAGAAGCCATATTATCTTCATCACTTTTTCTTGCTCACATAGCTCACATACGAAAGCTGATTCTATGAAATGCCAAAGCCACCTCAAGTTTATAGAAAGCAATACTAATAAATCTGCTAAAACATACAGAATCAGAGAAACCAACTAGAAAAACTAGTAAGCATCATGATAAAGAATATTTTTCCATCCATTTAATTTGATATGGAACAACAAAAATATTATTATACCATTATGTAACACATTATCTTTGTTGTAATACCTATAAAATAATTTAAATCTCACAATACATAAATGGTTTTTGTAACAGTGAAATACAACTTTCAAACTTTTCCACAAATAGATTAACCAATTTTATCAATATTCTTTACAACTGGAGTTCAACTACTTAAGGTTAGAAATCATCAAAATTAGGTATTAAATAATCGTCATAAGCTCACTGTTATAGATGGTAAAAGAACTGTAAGGACTGTGCACCTATAATAATATGAAAAGACAATGAGAGAAAACATAATATTTGTATGTAATCAACTAATTATTTAACTTTTTGAATTATCATTATATATTTATAATCTTAATTTGCACACAAATGCCCTCAATATCAAATGGAGTATTATATTATCATTATTAGTAATAGTGGATATGGTACAACAAAAGCAATGTCACACTGCCTATTTGTAATGGATCACTAGTGCCCCCTTCTGATACAAAGAGAAAATATCAAAGTTTTGCACAGTGTAGTGCATGGTATGCTCTAATACCTAGAGATTTCTTTCGGTTATGTGCTATTTTTAATGCAGAAAACATGTTAAGACACTAGATATAAACTGACCAGACTTGTATTCACAATTTTAAGCACTTTCACTTTATTAAACAATATTGTAAAAGGGAGAAAAAAGATAAACATGGAAGTTTTAGACATATTATTGAAAATATATGACTAACCTTTTATTTTTGAGTATGTTATCTTACAGCATAACTTTTGGAATTAGTCTCAATTTATGTTAGGCTTCAGGTTTTTAAATAATGAAAACTCTTTATGCATGTAGCTGGGAAAAGACAAACTGGAGGTACAACATAGAATTAATCATGTTAAATGTCATATTGCCAGGTTTTCTACAGAACTGGTGCCGACAAGAATAAAGACGTGCTCATTCATTATAGCTCTTTCTCTTTGATTTAATATAAAGGGCAAAAGGCAGCATGACAGATTTAAAAGATATTGTCTGCAGCATTGATTGCTCTACATCGATACTTTTTTGTAGCTGCATCTTGATGCTGTTTTGTGTGCAAGATGTATGCTTATTCCTTACATCATTTGATATTACTTACTCCCTCATTTGGATTACAATTATTTTCTAGCAATTGCCAAACTGAGGATTCAATTCACATATCACTATAGTAAGGAAATTATGTCCTATGAAAGAANTATTTATATATATATTTTATAGATTGATAGATAGAAAATTTTCACTGTATTAAAATTCTAGGACATTCTGTAAAAATACCAGAAAACCAGCAGCAGGTTTCATAAATACAAAAAGTGATGCAGTACTTGAATGGGAGCTGTTTGTGTAAAGCTAGTTCATAGTCCTTGAGATTAACACCAGGAACAAATTACTGCTGTAATCAGAAGTGCCAACTTAAAACAGGATCTTAATAAGCTTGAAAATAAGTATTTATTGAGGCTAAGGATATGTTTTGGCTGTGAAGTGGCCTCTCTCAAATATTTTCATTATAATTCTTTAGAAAAATAATGCTCTCATTTTAATCTGATGTTTCCACTTTCTGTATCTGGGTCTGAACATATTCCCTCTCACCATAATCACTTCACACACAAAAATCAAGAGATTCAGTTTTCTGACATAGCACATTAGCTTCTGCTAACTCTTGCACTAAATATATTTGGATCTGTGCTTCGTGTCACAAATTCTAAGAGGCTGAGTTCAAGAAATATGGCAAAAACAGAAGCTATAGACTTCTCCTACACTGCACATTTTTTTTTCTTGCCAGAAATCATAGACTTGTTAGATATTTATCAAAATCTTGCCTTCTTCAATCAGAAATCTTAGCATCCCTACATGATAAAACATGTAAGTTCTATGTCAAATTGCATTTTTTCAGGCAAATCAACAATATAAAATACATATGTTGTATATTTGCTCCTCAAAATTCACCATTTTCATTTATTGGCTGTGTCTCCTTACTTGTCATTTTGCCTGTAAAAAACAATAACTCTCAGAGACTGCTTTGCTTCATCATCTTCATGAGCATTCCCACTTACATTTCTAAATCAACTCCAACATTTTTAAGACTACATGACTGACACATTTTGGAGATTGGATGTTTTTGTACTTAGCTAAGTACATCATTTCCATTACCCCAGAAAAGAGGATGTGGGTGGAGAGACACCATTTGAAAACAGAAAATATCATATTAACAAGCAACAGGTGACCAAGCTGTCTAAGCTTGTCAGCTGAGCCTGACCTTTGAATTGTCATGAAGTATGAACACTAAAGGGAATCATTTTTTTTTGCAGTCAAAAGATGCAGAGGGAACAATGTAGAGAAGACAGTACCAATATATTGTGAGTTTTCTGTTCCAGTCCTTGCAGTTTTGCAAGAGGCACAAGGCTGTAATTTATCTAGCAAACCCTTGTACTGGAAAAATACTGTCACAAAATATGAAAATAAGTTGGGGGTTTTTTTTAATTAAGTAGCTTAGAGAAAATTGAAGAAAACAGTTTACATGTAATTAAGCTGAGGAGGTTCTTCAAAAGCAGGTTTTCAGTAACTGTGTACAATTACAGAGAAATATCCCAAATGTTGCATCTTTCTTAAAAAGTACTGCTCTATGTTCTCTCCCTTGGCTGAACTTCCCAGTCTGTGGCACAGCAATTTTTAAGGCTAATTTTAAAACTGACTGGAAAAAAAACCAAAACAAAACAGAACAAAACCAAAACAAAACCCACACTCCCAAAAATAATAAAAAAAAAAACCCAGAAATTGTAGCAATTTGACAAGAGTAAATGAAAATACTATTACAGGGGATAAAACTAGATGATAACAGATTATTGCGAGGATCAATCATCAATACAGACCATTATGAGAGAGATGATATGATAACCAATTGATTTTTTTCTCATTAGAACAATAGCCTGGCAAACTTACATAACCTAAATTTCTTAGTTATAGCCATCATTTTGTTTTGTTTCCTCTGTCTGCAAGAACACAAAAGAGTCTAAGTAATAACACCTTCATGGCAAGAAAAACTAAACGATCAAAAACCAAACAGAAAAAACATTCAGAAATGGCTCTTCACAAACAAAGTCATCAGAAGGGCTTTAAGGTACAAGACATCAGATTACTTTTTACAAAGGAGTAAGACTTCAGCAGGGAAAAAAAAGCTACCGCAGAGCAGAGTGTCTTAGCATATCTGCAGGTGGGTCACACACTTGGAGAGCACACTACCCATAACACATATGATAGGCCTCAGCACTCACACACAGTAAATTTCAGCTTTGTAATTCACACCTACTTGACTGATGGGGAGCTTGTACTCCACAGCCGACCAGGGTGTGTGGCACACGCCAGGCTCTGGTTTTACATGGTTACCATCACTCCTTTGACGTCCGAATGCCCATGTTGCAAGGTGAGGTTAGAAGCAGAATCAGCACATGCTTAAAATTTTACTTGTAACTTATGTTCAGCAAGAATGTTTTTTGTGAATGCCCTAATAAATACAATTTGAACCTTGCCTGATCCATTTTCTATAGAAAATGCTTATATGTAATGGAGGGTATGCTGGGGAACCACAAAGGTGGAAAGAAAAAAAGGTAGGTCTCTCACAAAAAAACAAGTAGAGACCTTCTAGACAATCTGATCCTGCTCCAGACCCTTCCATTCTACTTCATCATCTCCATAAATGATACCTGCAGCAGCTCACCAGAGGCATCAGAGCTTTTATCCACCATTTATCTAGGTGGAAGAGTCTGGGTCCAAATGGAGAAAAACCTAGAGGCAAAAAATTCCCCTGACTTTGTAGGCCAGGGAAGTTAATGTAAATGGACCCAGAGTTTATATTATTCTGTCCCTCCTGTGTTGGCCTTGCTAGGGTCCTCAGTATGGTAATCAGTCCCTGTGCAATGCCTCCAAGTAGAGCTACAGATCTACATTGGCTGACATCAATGGAGCATTCAGAGGAGTCAGAATCTGGCTGTTTTGGCCTGTTAACCAGTGTCTGACAACATGACTCCATCCTCTCCTACCAGCTTTGTTCAATGCTGAATCCTTCTTTTTTCTTTCTTTTTTCTTTTTTTTTTTTTTCTGATGCAATGGCCTCAACTTTCTCATACCTCCTCCTGCTGCAGAGGGTGTATGCCTGAAAAGAAATTGGAAAAAGATAAAAAGGCTGGTTTAGCAAGCTAGGAACTCAGAAACATAAGGAGAGAGAAAAATTTAATTTGTTAGGAAAAAACCAACCAACCAAACAAACAAAAAAACAAAACACAAAAAAACCCCAACAAACAAACAAAAAAACCCCAACCTTGCCTGTCCCTGAGCAAAATTCAAGCTCAGATTCTTTTAGCTCTCAAGCACATATACTTGCTGCAAACAGATTTCCTCCAGAGAAGATCTCAGATGCCTGGGGACAGCCCAGGACATACCAATGCTTTGAGACTTTTGCAGGTCATAACAGCAGTACCTCACATTAAAATGGTCCTCACTGGCTGTAATGCAAGCTATTCAGTTTTCATCGCACTCACAAGGTCATGGGTTGTGAACAGGAAGATGCTGTAGCTGGCTATGACTGTTTTCAGTTGGAATTTGGGGGTTTATAGGGAACTCTATCACCCAGATTTCTAAATAATGCTTTAAAAGTTTTGTGTGTTTTACCAAGAGTTTGTCCCTCTTCTCACCATCTTCCAACTAACTCACCTTCATAACAGACCATAAGGTTATGGCAGAAACAAAAGCTCAATGTAGCTTCTGAAGTTGGCACTCTGTGTCTAGTAAATGGGAAAAACAAGCAGCACTCAAGCTGCAGCACTGAAGATAATCACTCTACATTACTCCAAACAAACTTTCGCAACACTGTTCTCAAAACAAAAAAAGTATTGCCTGAAAAGATATTGGGAACCTAAAATCTTTTGCTCAATGAGCCACTGTAGACTGTGTATTGTTTTGCAGTTGGAAATGTGCAACTCACAGTAGAAATGCATATATATCTGTGTATGTCTGCTGTGTGTGAAGTCTAGAGGGATTATTTCATGTTAATGAGAGCCAAGGAATTCCTCTAGCAGCATCTTGCGTAAGTGAGAATCACATATTTAAAGCTGGCCACTAGCAAAAGGGCTTTCTTTTTTCCTATTACTTTTTGAGGATGGAAAAGCTACAACTACACTCTTTTTTGCTATCTCCCTTCCATTTTGCATGTCTGCTAACCCTTCTCAGAACAGATTTCCACCCTTTGTAAAAGTTGTAAGTGGAGTACATGTTATTTGCTTAATGGACAAATACAAATTTTGCAGAATGAAAGTGATAATACTGTGTAATGCTTCCTCCAAATCCATCAAATTAAACTCCAGGCTATATAATGTGTAAATTGCAGCAGATTATGCTTCTAGGATCTGTATTCTTCCTTTTCTCTGACTCCTTTCTTTTACTTTCTTTCTTTTTTTTTTTTTTCCCCTATAAAGCAGTATGGAAAGGGATGTTTTTCAATAAAAGAGTAGCTGTTGTTCTCATTAATTTATTTGTTTTAGTATCCTTAGCAGTAGGAAAACATGGTAAATTTCTCAGTTAATTTTCTAGAATTTGTAAACAAATACAGATTAAAATATAGAGCCTTTCTGTCTATAGCCACTCAAACCTGTGAGAGTTTCTTTCCCTCACCCTGCAGTAAATGAAGGTCTATAGTTCATAATACTTTATAATAATTTAGTTGACAATTTCTGCTATTTTACAATGCAATTTCTTAACAGTAACTCATTGTTTGTCCACAACTGAAGCATGTAGCTGCAGAAGAGCTAGCACTGATTTGTTGCAGAGCTCTGTACAAAGCTCTTGTTTTAGAAATCCCCATCTAGGCTAGACATGGATATAACACAAGGCTGCAATCTTTACACAGGAAAATATGCCAGAAACAACACCTATAAAAGAAAATACAAACTGCAAGGCAAAAATCAAGATTTATTTTTTTCTACAGTTTTTATTGAATTTTAAGTATTTTTCACTACACTAATACGAACTAATCCACCTTGTAGAACTGCTGTTAGGATGGGAAATGTAACATTAATGATACAGATTGAATAGTGATAACCTCTCTATCCCTAAACTTCTTCCCACCCCAAACAGAGATAGACAGTGCAAATCAGCTGGAGGGGAAAGGTACAGAAAACTGCCTGAGTGCCTCTGTATAGCAGGTAATTAACAGGAAGATGGAGCCACTACAAAATTCAAGGAAAGCAACCAAATAAGAAAAGCAATTAGATTCTATGCAGAAAAAAAGAATTCTTTTTGTATTTGACCCTTGATAAACACATCTACTAAATCCATAACTGTTGTGGCTTACTAAAGAACTGAGGAAAGACAAACCACATTTCCTGCAAAGATTTTAAGGGAATATGAGGCAAGACTCATTTTAAAATAGTACCATTAAAGGGTAGCTGGAGCTTGCAGTAGCAGAGACCCAAAAAGCCCATTCAAGACAGTGTTTTGTATAAAATTGCAAAATCTCTATTGAATGATTCAGAAATAGTCGGGGGTTTTTAGTTCCTGTACATTAATTTAAATATGAAGCAACACCTCAACATTTCATACTAACTACCATTTCTTTTATTCTCAAAGTAATCTTAGTAGGTGGAGGGAGGGACAGAGAGGCAAACCTTTTAAGTATTTCTAGCTTGATGTGGGGGTGGAAAAAGGAGCTTGTAGAATCTGATAGTGACTGCCCCTTGAAAACAATAATTAGCTTGAGAAAAGCACAGCAGTTTCAGCTGTCAAAAGGCACGAAATCCCAGTGTCACCAGTTTGATCAGCTCATTGATAGGATATGCAAAGACCTGTTCAGAAATGAAGGAGCAGCAATGATAGGGATCAGCACGTTTGTACTTTGTCAGTTTTAGGCAGTGAAAAAATATCATGATCGTCAAATTTAAAAAAGTAAAAATATATCTCAGAACTTGAACAGAGTTATAGTTCTAAGGATGATGTCTTAGCTAAGCTTTACCTTTCTCTTTTCTGAAAGAATAAACAAAATATAGGCTAAAAATAATGCATGTGCAAAAGAACAGGAGAAAAAAGCAGAACAAAAACATTTGTTAAGCTGACCTCTCTTGCCCTTAGGACATAAAAAAAAATTAGTAACTATGCAAAACAAATTTTCCTTTGAGTTCCCAATGCAGCAAGTAAAAAAAACCCTATTTAAATGTTCCAGCACTTCTTTTTATTGTCTTTATTTACTGGCAGATTTAATCTGGTCCTTTACAAATCAAGAAAGTCACAGTTTCTGCCACTGCAAGTTTGTCACCTTTGCTAAAATATAGCCTGTAGAGAGACCGCATATTCACTCAGGTTGAAGGTCAAAACTTCAGGTTTTGTTTGTGTCTTTCACAGAAAAGCACATTTTTCCTAGTCAGCCACTTTCCATTGGAAGCTGTGCATTTGTAAAAAGGTTGGCTAAAGACTGGAATCTCTTTGTGCAGGGTTCATCGTTTGTGGCATTTTTATAGCATGCTCAGCACGCCAGAGACATGTCCTCCTGGGCTATGGCTGACCATGACCAGTGCAATACAAAAAATATTTGGAAACCAAACCCAGGATGGGAAAAGGGTGAGGACATTGCAGAAAACAACTCTCCTTCCATCCTTCTGCAGACTCTGTGCAACTACAGACACACACAAATAAAAGCTGATTTATAAACCAGTGCTGGGAATGCATCATCATCAATATTCTTACTTTGGGAAATGAACTCCCCAAGAGCATCTTGCACCAGCAGCGCCTACCAGCCTGTCACTTCTGCATTTCAGGAGGAAGGAAAAACCTTATTGTAATATTGGAGAAAGGAAAGAGGTCTTTTTCTTGGCTTTCTTAGCATGGGTGTGAATGCATGGGAGCAATCGTAATAGCAATAACCCTCGAACTGCAGCTGACTGTCTTACTCTTATCTGCTTCATGTTCAGCACTTGATGTACAGAATTTGAAAGGCCAGGGGCCCAGCTATGCACAGAAATCCATGCACACAGTGTGTTGCTCTGATTATATCCAGCCAGCACTTTAGGAACCTTTAAAAACTTTCTTTTCTACAGAGCTGAAATTAGATCACTCTTTTCTGAGAATCGGAAGTATTTGTCATTTCTGCTTCAAGATTATTAAAAAAAAAAAAAAATAAAAAGGAAAAAAGATGCTCCAGTGGTACTTTTTTTATCAAAAAGGAACATGAATTAATACCAGAACCACTCCACTTGGGAGACCTGATCCCTTTTACAGAAAGTCAGGTTAAGCTGAACTACCATGGACTTCCCTGACACAAACAAAATTTTTAAATGTCAAGAAAACACACAGGACATTTTCTAGTAATTTTTCTTGTATCTCTGGGAAACACACCACACATATCATTTTCTTACCACAATTTTAAAAATATACTTAAAACTTTTGCTTCCAAATATAGAGATTACAGACAGTGACAGAATTTAAGAGAAAAATATTCATTCAGATAGACCTAAATATATTTTTTGTGAAAAATAGCCACAGACCTGACCTTTTCTCAGTCAGTTGGACTTTTGTCAAAACACAAGTAGATTAAATCATAAGATTAAAAGATTTTCCAAGATATTTCTACAATTACTGTCCTAGAGGTGAATTCTCCTTTCTGCAGCTGGTAGCCAAACACACAACCCACAAACAATTAAATATGTAAATAAGATTTTCACTCTTTTCTACTTTAAAAGAAAAATAAAAAATAATAATACTATTAATTCTGCTATACACTATTTCAATTACAGTACTTCTGCCTTCCAACTGCAGTGCATTAAGTGAAAGGTTATTCAGTTAAATTGCAGAATCTCTGGAAAGGTATGAAATAATTCCAGTGGTAATCTTAATTATTAAGGAACTCCAGATGGCAATTATTTTTAATTAATTGGAGAAGAAAATATTTTTAAACCTCCATTTTTGAGAAGGTGCATTTCTAATATTCCTGCAATGTCTCTTGATTTTGAAATGCAGCATATTATTCAGCCCTAGTCCTTTGATGTGTGTTTTCCCCTCAATCCATGCTCCAACAATTCTGTCATACAGAGAACTGAAAATTAAGTTATTCTCACCAGCAATACTCCCCCACAAAGAATCTATCAAACCACAGATATAAACCTCAGAACAATCCCTGCCAGGTTTCTCATGCAAATGACGCAGAAAAACTTACAAGAGCACTTTAAGATATTGAGAACCCTTCAATACAACCCAGTATAATAACTTTTACTTGCTAATTTCTATGGGTCAGTTGCAAAGGAATAGACCTGTCAATCTTTTTCAGATGTAGCAGAATTTGTCTGTCTGCAAACAGGGATGCTTTGTTGTTGCCATAGATACTAATCCTCCACTTTCCTTCTGTTGACACAGCTAGTCACACTCTAAACTACCTGATCACACTTTTAATAGGCAGCTGACTCCAGTACCATAAAATGCTCAAATCAAGTTCGCAACACTTGATGCATCTACTGTTGCTTTTAATAATATCAATACTACTAATAATAACAACAATAACAACAACAAATTATGATGAAGTGTTTCTTAAGGATAATTCTATTCTTGTCAAAAAATGAGATTGTATAGAAATAGTGCCCAGCAATTACTTTGCTCAAGTTTCAATATAATTGTATTATTCTAAGTGAATAAATTGTTATAATAGAGGAAATGTTATTTTGAAACTGCTTTTTATATCTTAGATATGAGTTTACTTTAAGCACTAGTTGATTAAACATACAAAGTAGTCTAACAATTACCCAGGAAATAATTTCTGCTTCTTTTCACAGAATTCAGTGCATTATATCATTTTCAAATTTTAAAACCTGACAATGAAACAAATGTGGAAGTGACTCACACCCTGCAATAAAGCTATGTTCTGAAAAAGGCAATTTTCTTTTGGATGACTTCAAAGTTTGTGATGTTTAAGAAATATTCTACAGTTAAAGCTCATTCAAAGTCAAGTCATACTTTTTTAGTTTGCAAATCAAAGTCAGAAATAAGCCTTTTCCTAAAAAAAAAAAAAATAAAAATAAAAGAGAAGAAAAGAAAAAGAAATGTTCAATACATTTTCTTTTGTGTAAGTTAGAATAATTTTACAAGTTTTTCTTTCGTTATTCATTCCTTAAATAAAAGATGAAAGATAGAAAAACAACAAAATAGAAGGATTTAATATGTTAAATGAAGTTTTTGCTACTAAAATAAGAGAAAATATAAATTACAATTTAAAGGCATTATTTTATATTTGCTATACCTAAATTATTTGCACATTGGCAGTAAAATGTCTCTACTTCCATTCTTCAAACTGTCTTCAGCTGTCTTCAGTGTTAAATTGCTAATTCACTTCCCTATTCCTTCTAATACTGAATAAAAATTCTAAAGGTAATTTTCCAAAGCTATTTTGTCCTCCTTTAACATATATTAAAAAAAAAAAATTGTTGTGACTCCTTCAATTAACAAGAAAAATTGATGTGTATCATTAATTATGTCAGTAGAAATCATAAATCATCACTGAATGGTGCAATTAATTATTTTAAAATCATTTGAAGACAAATGACAGGCAGAAGATAAAACCACAGACCCTTCAGAGCAGAGTGAAATGGGAAAGAAAAATGGAGAAGAAGAAGAAAAGATGCAACAACATTGGCAACATTTTATGAATTATAACACATGAATTATTTTCCCATTTTAACAATATTAATAAAGTGATTATAGGAAAACTAACAGACTAGAAGGAGTCAGTGGTGTGTCCAAGCCTAAAAATTCAAGACTTATACATCTTTATTTTCATTATTTATAAACAGACTAATAAGATTCTTTTACATCTCACCGTACTTGTTTTATATCTGTCTGTATTTTGGAGAAGAGTGACTAAAGTGACAAAGGATCAAGAACCTTTTTTTAATGTATTTTACCAACTTTTCTGCTATAATGCCAGTGAACAATATAGTGTTTTAACCAACTTGTTTTTTGGCTTTTTTTCTGGTGGGAAAAGCTGCTTAGCATGAATACAAAATATCAGTTTTCTGTATGTATATTAGACATATATGAATGATACAACCTACTAATTTAACTTTACTCATCCTTTTCTTAAACATTTGCACTAAGGAAAGTGGCTCAGAACATCCAGAGACATGTAGAGAAATTATGTTAGAATGCACACACCAAAACACAGGCTTTTCGTGAAAACTGTGTCAAATAGGCTTACAAATCTCAGGAATTTTAACAAAAGTTACTATTCTTGCAATCTAAGTGTAGGTATTTACACAGTGTTGCTGTATTTATAGATACACAGAGATGAACAAATATGGTCTAAGATAATTTCAGATATTCTTGCAGGAAGGTAATGTCTTAATTTAGAAACAAAAAAAAAAAAGAAAGAAAAAAACAAACAAACAAACATAAAAGAACTTGATTTCTCTTACTGGATAAAAAAAAATACCGGACATGAGGGTTTAAAATCTATATGAACTTTCTTCACATGGATATTCACAAATAAAACTATAGATACCAATTTTGTGTGTACCTATACCTACCTACTTGTCTCCAGCAGCTGACACAGTTCTACCTCCCTTCCTTAGCTGCAGTCAGGGACCTTAGGACAAAGCCACCAATACCCAGACTATCAAAAAATTTTCATGTTCAGAATTTAAAGAGTTTTTCCAGTTAATTAACTGGAAAAGGGTTTCCAAATAATTTACAAAATCCCGAGGCATTTACTTTTCACATGCACTGAATGACATGAAACCTTTCCCATTTTTTTTCTTTCCACAGGGTATATATACAGGGAATGCCAAAGGGAATACATGTACACAGATAACACAATTAAGCATCCTCATGGAAACACCAGCTATGAAACTGGGCAAAGCTCTCATGGGGTGTGAGCAACTGCACTTTGAAGTGGAGAGGGACACACTGCAGAATCAAAACTTATGCCTTTCACCTTAAAACTTTAAGGGTCTATGAACTTTTATACTGCAGAATTGATTTGCAACTGTGAAGAACCAATACCTGTTTTAAATCGCTACACAGGATACCATGCAAAGAGGGAGCCTACAAAGAGGGAAGAGTGAGTTCTGGGATCTTAAGCCACTCTCATCTCACAGGACTCTGAACTTTACAATCTTTTTCTTTAGTTGGTCCAGCTTCTGAAACACAATTGTGTCTGTTATCACTGCCCATCTGTTACCTACACAATTAGGGACAGTGCTTTTGAATTCCTTGTTTGTTCTAAAAATCAGTTGTGCAATGTCACAATCAAAATGTCAGCAGCCACTTAAATGTTATTGAAAAAAAAATGTTTCTCCTTCAGTTATCAGTAACATCACTAAGAACGAGACAAGAAAGTGGGGCATTGTCTAAAGAACCCTTACGAAAAACGATGTTTTCTAAGTCTCACATCATTAGGAGCACTTGGCATTTACTCCTGTAAGCATCAACAACATTATGATTTTTTTTCATAGTATTGAACTTACCATTGTACACAGAGATACAAAAATGTTGCATTCAGATGAAGACATAACATTTATTATTAGTTTTTCAAAATACATAGGGAGTTATAGCACTTACCCCAACCTTAAAGAAAGCCCAGCATTTAGAGTGCTTCTCTTCTTTTTCCTAGTAGTCAGCCTTTACTATTACTACTTTACTATTCATGTAATAGCAGATACACAGTAAACTAAATCAGTAAACAGTAAATAGGCCTAATAGTATCATCAGGTTTGGATTTCAGTTACAAATGACCATTTTTGACATTCAGCTCTATATCTGACTATTCCATTCTTTGAATAATTCCAAGAAAATCAATAAACTGTATGTTAAACAAAAAGTTAAATAGTTGGAAATTTGGTTCATATTTCTGTTGGATACATGTCTTCATTGTGTTCCTTCCCCATATAGCCTTGTTTGTTGCGTTAATCATGCTTCACTTCAGTGAAGCACTGAATGAAGATGTGAGATTGCCTGTAAAGTCAGGCTTGCCCATGAAGGTCAAGTGTAACTCCTAAAAGTCTAACATGACCCTCAGCAGTTCAGTTTGTGAACTTGCATTACTACACTATTGGTGTAGTAATGGTAGTAGATGTAGATGGTTCTACACTATTGAACCATCAAATAAGTTAAAGTGAATTTTATACCATAAGTTAAGAAAACAGCTTCATCCTACTTGTGGGATGTTTTTTGTAGAAAAAATAGTCTGGGCATTACCATTTCTTAAACCGTGTAAGTAGCCTTTCATGTGTATGCAAAACCTACCATTTTAACCAATCCTTTGGGCAAAGAGAAAAAAATAGTGTATTTTTGGGGGGCTTCTTGTTACAAAGTATTTAAAACTAAGTCCAAAGGCAAATAATGTAATGATTCTAATATAACAAGGAAATTTAGTCAGTTTAGAATGTCCAATAAGGAAAATTAAGCCAAAATAATAAAAATACATTAAATTATCAGGATCTTTCTACAGGGCACATTGGAAACAGTTCCCGAAACTTAATATTTTACTGGATGTATCTCATTTTCTTTCTCTTCACTTCTGTTTCATTGGTTAAGGTGACCTATTGCAGATCAATTTCCCACTGTTTCCAGCCCTTTGTCTTTCCTGGCTGCGTATTGCATGCTCTACTTATGCAACTTCCCACATGCAACAAGAGAAAGGATTTAGAGATCAAAGAATATTGATTTTATTCCAAAGTCAATGCCATATATCCTAAGTGTGCATCAAACAACACAAGTTAATTTACAGTCATGCACATGAGGCCATTCAGGACAAACCTTTCTGTCAGAGCTGCTGTCCAGAAATAGAAAACAGACAAATGGACCAAAACCAACTTAACAAGACTGCCAGACTAACTATTGATTGAAAATGGAAAAGCTGACCCACCAAAAATGAATATAAATACAAAAGTTGCATTCCTTCACTTTATTTCAAATAAGTTGTCCCTACCAATTTTTTCTTAAAGGCAGTGTACTGCAGCACATAGCTTCTTTCATAAGTTCTACATGCTTTCCTTGGTCACAAAATTAGTATCATAAACAATGACCCCAAAGTCTTTATAAGTCTTTATGAATTAATTAAAATGCTAAAAGGACTTGTGGGACAACCTTCTAAAACTAAATTCATCACGTTCTTCAAATTTCTTCAGAGACACTTTGTGTATACAGTGGCCCTCAATCATGGTACAGAATCTCAACCACATGATGCAGTTTGGTTTTTTCTGCCCTGATGTAAAGAATTTATTAAAATATGTTGCTTCAGTAAAAATGCAGTAACACACAGTGATATTTTTCTTCTTTTTTTTTCCCACAAAGACAGAGATACTTTTAAAGACAACTCCTTGCCTCTGGGTAGGGAAATGGAGACTGAAAAGGGAAAGAGTGCATGAAGGGGGTTTTTTTGCTGTTCTTTTGGTTCTTCATACTTTCAGAAAATAGAGATTTTTTCACAAAAAGATTACAGAACTATATCCTGCTGCTAATAAATCTTAAGATGTATTTTGTCTATTGCTCCAAAGAACCCACTTTTGTCACTCATACTTCTCTTGAGCAATATTTTATATCAGTATTAGAACAGTATTTTCTCTGTGTTAATAAATGGCAGATCAGAATAAGTTTCTTTTTATTAACTGCCTTTAGAAGTGTGCTCTTCTAAAATGTATTTTTAAATGTAGAATTATTCAGCTTTTGTCACAGTAGTCTTCCCTTCAAAAATAAATCAAAACTGTTGATATATAAAAGTTTGAGATAGGTGAGGTTTCAAAGACTAAACCCTAGGAAAAATAAAGCAGAATATCAAGAAACCATTTACCCAGTTCTACTAGTTTTTGGACTGGGAAGACAAATACAAAGGATAGGCGTGATGTTGAAGTCTGGAAAGTTACTTAAATGCTTTTCAAACCTACTTTAGACCTGGCTATGAATATGCTATGAATCCATTGTTTGAGAAAGATATTCTTCCTGACAAAATAAACGAAATCTGTCTTGATTGACAGCTATGACAAAATGTTTTGCTTGGCATCTGTGGGACCAGAATTTTTCTATAGGGATCTGCCCTGCTTCCTATTTGCTATCAGTTCAAGAAAGAATTGCCCTTATAGCTAGTTGCTTTGGAATGAAAGGGAGTGCTATTTACTCACAGAAAGGATCTGCAGTAGTCATATTTGGATGGATGTGAAGAAGACATTCACCTATCCTCTAGACACAATTATGTGAGATAATGAAAGACTTTTGCTCCACCAGATCACTAAATCCCCCTAGCCATGAGACAGCTTGCCAGCATAATTTTGATGTAATATCATGAGAATAAATTATGACATTTCATTAATGTAATAAAATGCATGTTTTTCCTATTGCATGGGCAATAGTGAGACTGAAGTTTAAGCTAGTAAATAACTACAATGAAGATCAAAGGAGGACAATATTGAAGATTTTAGATATAAGAGGTGTTCTTTCACACTGTAAAACATTTTGCACAAGTTACAGCATAATACCATATTACTAAACATATACAGATGTATCTTACTGAAGTTGTTTATTTGTGTGGTGTATATCACATTTGCAGTACACCTGACCTAACAAGGTGGACGTTTGTAGAATTGTTTCCTTTCTGTGAAAAATATAAGTTTCCTAAGGATGTGTGGACCACAATAGCAGTGTCTGGCTACTATAATTAACAGATCAATTTGCAGCATGTAGTATTTGAGAAGGCAAATACATTTGTGGATCTTTCTGGAAGAGAACTACTCCCTCTGTTTGCTTCCATTCATTGAAGTTGGCTGATAGCCTCAAAATTTAATAATGTTTCTGTGTGAGTAGACAGCATTCCTGATGAGCAGTTTAGCATCTGAGGAAATACCACGATCATCACCCCTCCAGCTGACAGAAATAAAATTTGGAAAAGCAAAGTCAGTTTTATTTTCCAGGAAAAAAGACTGTCAGAATTTTTTACAGGGTTATTTTTGAGTCTGGTGAATTAATAAATTCTTTCACTGCTATTTTTAGAGATTTATATTAACTTGGATATAAAAAATAGAGCTCTGATTGGTATGCAATCTTTAACTGTACTTATCCTTACTGTAGTAAACTTCCAGATTACTTTATCTGCCTTTAATACTTGTTAGTCTCTAGAAATATGCATGTATGTACAAACATTAACAGCTTTACAGTGAAGCTAGGATTAAAGAGGATTTATCCTTTTATCTTTTCCATCATTATCAGCCAGCATGGTATGAGCTCCTGTATTACATGAAAAAGAACATCCCCCGCCTTATCCCCATTTAGATTATGGTAGTGTACTCTTCTTTATGTGTGCCTAGAGATATGTTAAATAAACATAGTGCTTCTGTTTATTAGTTCTTTATGTATGATTAATATTTTAAATGGGGGGAGGGGGGGAAAGCTATTCCAGGAAGTTTGACAGACAGCACATCCATACAGTTATTACATGCAAAGTATTTGCTGCACAGATGAAGATCATCTTGGAGGAGGAAAAGCCCTTACAACACAAGTTTAATAAAATGACAGTTCAAGAAAGGTATGTGAACAATGTCCATTCAGTGAAACTCCCTTTGGGTACATAAAGAAGAGCATTACACGGCATGGAGAGAAGCCACTTCAAGGCAGAGAGTTTAGGATTTTATAGCTAAGGGCCATTAAGTAGTTTTGGGTGTGTTTATTACATTTTTTTCATCAAGTGAGTAAAGGTAAATGGTCTTCATGCAAGGAATGTCAGACTCAAGCCTTTTTTTGTTTTTCAGATGTTATTTGGGTCAACAAGAAAATCTGAAAGAGAAAGAATAACAGAGACCCAAAACAAAATGAAAAGTTTGTGCTGTAGTTCCATAGACCAGCTGAAGTCCTTCCTGTCAGTGTGAAAAAACAGTTGCCCAGTTGGACAGTAAATCTACATTATACAAATTCTCTGTAAAGTCCTAAGGTAGTAGGCTGCTGGATTGGACTGTTGGTGGATACTCTGCTACAGAAATTTTCTATCCTTTCTACTCTTAAGGTTTTTATATAAGATTCTGACTCAAATTTTGTTGCTGTTATTATTATTACTACTACTACTGAAGTTCAATGTCTTTGTTTTCTAATAAAGAAATTGATATTTCTGTATGATTAAACCAGATTATAAATTTTCCTTTTTGCCTCTTTTTTTTAATCTTTAGATGATTTTGTAGATGAAAATTTTGTTATTTATATGGTAGTGCTGACCATTTTCTTTACTCTTTAAATATTATTATTTAAAAACATCATACGCATTGAGTCTTATGTCCCTTATTGTATACTCCACACACTGAATGCTGATATCCAGCCAGAAAGCTGCATGGGCTATAGTCACAACTTACACAACTAGGAATCTGAAAGCAGAGCAAGGCAGAACACAAACTCATCAAGACGAAAACAATTGCGAAAAGTAATTAAATCCCACTGGCTTTCAATTATATAAAATATTTGAACTTCAACAAAACAGAATCCCAGACTTACTATTTAGATCCTAATTTGTGGTGAGCTTTCCCAAAATAATTGTATAAATCCTGCTTTTAAAATATGTAATTATCTGAAGAGCTTAAGTCAGATCTTTTCTCGTTTAAAAGCCAATTAAATTCAGGCAAGTTTTTAGAATACAGTTTCAAGAAGGAATGGTCATCTGCTTGTAGACAGTGATGCTGCTGCAGCTGCTTCTATTCATTATGCTGTATTTCACATTTTCTTCACTGTCAACGTTTTATGCATTGATTCAACAGTGCAAGGGAAGAACTTATTCACTAAAGAGACAGGTTTCTGAGATACTCTGAGCTTACAGATATGCACATGAGAGCAGAATCTGTCCTAACAAAACACAGGAGAATTTACTGAAAGAATCCTTCTGTTTATTCTTCTCCTGATTTCATTTCTTCCATTTCCTCACTTTTCAAATGAAGCAACAGCTTTCTTCCATAACATCGGTTGAGAATTAATTCCCAAGATTCCCACTTTGATACTTCCAAGTTCCTGGGAACTCACATTCCTGCCAAGAGCAAAAACCATTTAGTAAATCTCTAAGAGCTTTTGTAAATAGGATGCCATACAGTGGATTCATCTGAAATTCAAAGCAAATAGCCAAGAGGTTTGATAAACAAGATTTATAATAAAGCAGAGTGATAATATATATATATATATATATATAATGCTTACATTACAGGCAGGAAACTATTCATGCCTGGGATGACTGCATTATTAGTCACAGCACTGTGACCTCTCACCCCAAGTGATAAAGTACACAGGTCAGAATTGACAATACATACTCATGGCTGATCATGGCTGCCAGTTATTGATCCAAGGAGGGGAAAAAAAAGAAAACTTTGCAGGAAAAAACATTGCTCTGAATTACAAACATGCATTCTCCTGAGACACAGCAACTCTCTGGGTTTCTCCCACTGGAGCTGGAAAGCAAGAAGTGAGTTCAGCCAGTATTTAATATCAAGTGAATGTGGTGTTTAATCAATACTATTCTGCTTTTGTTCCACAATGTGGAAAGCAGTGTCTATTCATTCAGTAAAGGTTAATGCCAAGGGTCAAGTGATTTCACACTCTCTGTAGGATCCACAACATTTCAGTAGTTCAGATGCCTTGGACAATGATGACTCAGTTGGACTGATTTATTGCCACTCTAAGGTCCTGCTTAATACTAAAGTGCTATCTTATGATAATACCTCAGAAAATAGCACTGATAAAAAAAGAGGCTATAATTACCTACATTTTGAAGTAATGTCTTCATTTCTAACATCCTATAAAGATGTAAGGTCCATTTAAAATGATCTGCTCCTTGTATTAGCAAGTCAGTTATATCAGATATCATCAGTGTTCCCTGGTTTATGAAATGCTATCTATGTAAAAGGAATCTGGCTGATGTATTAAGAAAAATGCAAATTGTAAGAAAATGTAATACAGTACATCATTTAACATACATTTTAATGTATGTTAAATGTTTATTTGCCCAAACAAAAAAAATACTCTTCTAAGAAGACAGATTAATAACACAAAAAAGGGGGGAAATTGTCAGACAATATTGAATAAAAATATAACAATCATAGGTATTCTAGGTTCTAATAAGGCTTTAGTATGTGAGACCATATAACCAACAGTATGTACAATTGTTTCTATTTTTTTCCTGTAAAACTTCTAACTCAAGGGTAGATATGCAAAAAGGGGAAGAGTATATACTTCCCTTCAATACAATACACTGAAAATGACATTAGTTGAGGTCATTGTCTAAATGAGAGTGCATTTGACTTTTTCAGGGGTTCTAATTTTGAATTATTATTTTGAAATATTGTTATTATGCTTATTATTCAGCAATGCCTTATTCAAGATGTGTTTTATATAATGAAAGAAGTTCAGATGTCACCAGGAAAATAGTCTGAGAAGAATTAATTGGAAGGCTTATCAGACAAAAGTAATTTAGAATCCAGCTCTACCTAATATCTCATTGAATGATGAATATACCAATCAATTAGCAAAATAAAATAAATTTTGCAAATTTGACTGAAGACATCCTATTATTATAAGTGGGAGGATATTTGGAACAGTTAATTACTCCTTATTTTAGGTTCTAAGTATGCAGAAATCCTTTATGTGAATTTTCAGCATCCTTGTCTCCCCCCCAATTACGGATATTTAGAAATTCTTCTGACTTGTTTTAAATGATGATGTCATACTTTCAATAGCAGTAATGTAGATATAGAAGAAAGGCATTTTAATGTGAATTAAGCAGAAAAAATCTTACATTCTTACAAATGTGGAATACTGCATTGTCTTACATAAAAAAAAAAAAAGAATAATCGGTGGGGGAAAAGAAGGACAAAATGTTCATCATTGTATTTATTGAGACATAACCTAGTTACTTACCAAAAAAAATTCACATTGCATGGCAACCAAGTTTGCTGTCTTTGATGGAATAAATTGTTACTGGTAATGTTAAATGTTTAGTAAGTGAATTTCTTTCTGCTATTTGACTACTCTTTGAACAAAAATTGTCAAAAATAATACTAAAGATTATGAATGAACAAAACACACCTCACCTCCACCTCCAAGATTCTGTTTAATTTTATAGATTTTAAAAGCTTTAAATAGTTCACAGTTCCAGAAAACAGATTAATATGATCTGATATACGTTGATTTCTTCCTCTCTCAACAAGATTTCAAAGTCGCAGTTTGAAATAAAAAATCCCACCCTTTCTAGTTAAAATTTCATACAAAAATTTTGGTGGCAGTAGCTAATATACTTCAGACTTATCTGAGAACATCTCCAAAGATGTCTGGAACAGAAAAAATAGTTTTCTTACTTAAAACTAACAGAAGTTAAAATTTTAAATCTTCTGTATTAGAAAGAAAAGCTTGTCTTTTTACTTGAACAAGAAGCTTCCTCTAATTTATTTAAAACCGCAATGCCTTGGATGATCTCAGTTGTCGATAAGAAAGACTTTGTCACACTAAATCAGACCACTGTACCATTAAGTTCAGAATCTTGCCTGCAGCTCCCGTCAGTGCCCAATGTATCAGACAACAGGAGTATCTAAGGAAAAAGACATATTCTGGCTGACCCTATTGACTGTTACTATCCACCCTGAAGCAGCAACTGTATTAATCTTTTCTTTTTTTTCCTATTTTTCTGCACAACTCAGAGATTTTTGGCTGGTAGAGCTTTACTAGTTAACATTCAGAAAATTTAGATACAGAAATGTAGAAAACAGTCTGTCTTAACACTAAATAATTTTCTTATTACTATGTACAGGCCCAAATGGTGTAAAATATAGAGTTTTGCTCTGAACAAAAATAGTTATATGTATACACCTTACCTCAAGATCATAATAAAGAACTGGACTGTTTGCATTACAGGCCACAGGCTAGGAAATCTGAAGATTCCAAAACTGGGCCAAAAGCTGTTCCTAGAAAACCTAGCATAACTGTATGATCTAATGATATGATCATTTAGGCTTAAATCTAAAGACTGGATTGCATATTGTTTTTCTTTTGGACACTGCAGTGAAATTCTAGTACAGCGGGTATTTTGGAAATTAAGTTTTGAAAAAGAATAAGCTGTAGAGAGATGAAAGTGACTATTCAGATCAATATCATTGTAATACCTAATAGGATACGAAGAACTAAAAAAAAAAAAAATTAAAAAAAGCCATGTCTAAAATTAGACTTCTAAATCCATAGTTAGGCAATTAAATAAAAGGCCTAATTACAAAGACTGCAAAGCAGCCAGGAGCTCCTATTATAGTTGGTGTCATCCCATTGCAGTGAGGGCAGTGAACTAGCTGGCTCCTGAAAAATGCAGTTGAGTATCCAGGCTAATTATGCAAAATACTTGCTTTGTGACAGAGTGCAACATTAGTGAGATTCATACAAGCAGATTTAACTGCCTTTTATATTGAGTGGTACAGAATGAATTTGGATCTCCATTCATCTACAGGTTATATGTGATATGAATGAACATGCGAATCAATCATGAATAAATGTTTATTACGACTCTTGCTAGTTCTGATTTATACTCTTCTCTACTGTTTTCTTCCATTTTTGTCACTTTTTTTTTTTTTAATCTTCTGCTGTGAATTACTTCAGGTATATCAGGCAGCTGAGGTTTAGCCATGTAACATTATTAGAGCACGAGAGAAACTAAAATATTGCAAATAAATTGTTTTCCAAATATCACAACTTAATAAAACAATTTTTTTTAGAATTTAATTCTTATAAAATGCAAATAATTATTTCATATTACTAGGCCAGCTGAGAAAGTCAAAATAATGCAAAAGTTAATCTTATTTATTTTTATGGATAAATGACACATAATTTTAAATAATCCAGTTCAAGACATTATTTATACTTACTAAATGGTACTAAATACATGCATAAATAAATTAAAAAACATAATCTGAGCTCTCTTCCAACAGCTAGTATTTGCAGCTCAGTGACACTAAAAGAAGCCTGCCAAGGCTCAGGGGTCTTATGGGACAGGACTCCCTGCATGACTGAAACACTGATTTGTAGGGAACTTAAACGAAAATATCCTTTCTACATAAGGCTATCACCAAACCTTGACATGCAATCTTTCCTTGTAGAATTGTTCTTGTGCTTTCACTGAGGTGTGCAATGGATTTCATGCACTCAGGTGCAACCTGTTGGCAACGCATACGTGCATCTCAAATCCCTTAAAATTTTCAATTTGAAGTCTCCAACTGCTAAGGGTTGACTGTCACTGACCTAGAAGATTAAGCAGCTACTGCCAGCATGCTGAACTAGGCTGGTATCCTAACTGAACCCACAGAGTAGCTTTGGAAAGACAAGACACTTCATGCTTCCAGCTGCACAGGGGTAGAATAAATGTGACTTTTCATATCATTATGAGTTGCAATGGACAAAAGCACCAAACTGAAAGGATAAGTAAGCTCTCAGAAACTACTCAGATGATATTGCACTATAGCTAGTTCAGTCAGAAGAAATTAAACCAAAACAATTCAAGAAGCTTCACTGAAAAAAATCAGAAGAGTAAATAGTGTATACTGCTTACCTTTGCATTTTCTTTCTTTCAAGGGTTTCTGCAAGCGTTTATTTATGCAGGAAGTGTAGGTCATCATGAAGGAGACTCTAGAAGAAAAACATTTCCCTTTATTTTCAATTCTGATGAAAAATCCCATCTTTTCTCAAAATATTCATACCATTTTTAAAGTGCTATTATTCTCTGCACTATGTTCTCTATCCACCATGTCTCTGGGACAGGAAACAATAGTCATCATTATAGACACATATGCCAGATCCCCTCACTAACTCATAGGTTTGACATGATGTCCCTCAAGAAAATACCCAGGAGTATCTCTTGCTCAGTTCCCTGTATTTTCACTTGCTGTTCTCTCTTCTTCCTGCTGGGCTTGGCAGAGCATCCCTTGAAAGCATAGCTCCTGTGGCTGCCCCCTCTCTGTTATGCCTCATGATACACTGGGCCCACCCAGACGGACAGCATCTTGAATCCTGATCCCAGGCTTATTCAATGGCTTTGCAAATTTTCCACACCTGTGAGTCAGATGGGGGAGAATACCTCACATGCAGCTGTTTTACTGTGCAACCTCAGTCTGGTTTTAATCTCTTTACTTTGGTTGTTGAACTGAAATGTTATACAAATATGTCGTTCTTTACGACAAAAGCCAAATAAATGCAAATACTATCATTATAAAGAAATTTGTGGCTGTGGTGTAATGGGGAGATAAGTGATAGAGGCAGTAGCTTTTGCTCAAGGAGAGGAAATGTAAGCATTCTTCTAAAAATTGAGTGATGCTACTGCAGCACATCAGTTGTATTACATTGATATGGGTGCTAAATAACAAAGATACTTCAAATCAGGTCTCCAGCAATGGTCATTAAGCACTGAAACACTGACTGATCCCCAGACTGAAACAATACACTGTCTAGCTGCTGTGATAAGCCTCATGTTTCTGCTGGAGACTGGGCTTGACTGACTACATTCTGCAAAGAAGCCTCTAACTGCTGCTCAGGGATGAGACAAGTTATGCAAGCATATGGCCTCTTTGGTACAAAATGCATAGTTTTCCAGTAAATACCATTTTTACCTGTAATATACATACCTGTCTTATGAGTGAGGTCTCACAACTTTCTTTCTTGACTTTCTTGACTTTCTTGACAAATAACAATTACTTAAACCAGATAAGAGGAACCAGAACTCTCTGTGAGTAAATCAAAGACTGTATGGTTTGTCTAGCTTGGATAAAGAAGTCTTTAATCTTTACATGAACATTATTTGTTCTACCTTTGCATAGTGCCCACCATGGTGAGACCCTCAGCTGGAGCTGGAGCAAACAGACAGTATAAAATACAGAATGCTCTTACTTCCTTTTATAACTGATGATTTATCATCTTCTCAGGCATCTAAATACTGCATAATACTGACTGAAGATCAAAGGAGAGTGTAGACTGTCTCCCTCCACAATCTTCCATCTCTCTCCCCACACAGCTGTTCACATCATATTTGAGGTCAGTTCAGTCAAAGCTAGCTCAGCTTTGCCACACTTTTTGACAATACTGTAGCTTTTGGATGCCAGTGCAAACAAGCTGCCATCACATTCCCAGGATTAGGAAAGATTTTAAATTTCAGTCAACTTGGACTTGTTTGTTTGCCTTAGCTCAGATGAGGAGTTGTCAAACTACACTATTTCCATAGCTGTCAAGGATGTTTTTGAACACGCAAATCTGCAGTACATTTTATCGCAAACATTGCAAAAGGCTTTAAAACCAGGACATATGAAATATGTATACTTTTTTTGTTAAAAAAAAGAGTATCTATCTCAGCATATAGGCCTTCACCCTGTATATCAATGTATTGCTGTCTCATTTGTTTTGTAGCCAAATGGAAACAATAGAGCATCAACAGTGTTGTCGGCTCCTTCAGTTTATCTCATTTGAGCCTTTTATTATACACAGGCATGAAGAATGTTATCCTTATTCAGTTTTTATTCTGCTTAGAAGCCTTGAAATTTTCTGAGGAAGTGATCTAATCTCACATACCAGGCTTAATTTACCCTATCAAGCAGGTATTCAAGAGAATGGTGTAGAAGGCAGCTGCTTGCCTTTCATTCTGAGGGACGATGAGCAGTCTGGAGGGTACTGGGTTTATTTATCAGCTGTCAGGTATGCACTATCCTTCCTCACTCGTGATCACACTGTCAACTACAATCCAGAAAACATCTGACTATGGCATCTGCAGCATACTACAAGTGAGTGAAAGATGTCACACTTAGCACTTAATGCATGAAAAACTGTTTACAATAACCAGGTAATTATAGCTCACTCTTTCCAACAGCCATCACCATAAATTAAAGTAAGTTAATTTGCTCAAACAAGTACACAACATTAATGAAGGTAACATAAAATATATTTTAGGAAATGTTGGTTAATTTCAGTTTGGGGTTCTTGCAAAACAAGGATGTGGATATAAGTACAAATTTCAAACCATTTACTTTGGGCACACAGCTGTCTCCTTTGGATTTGTTGCCCTATGCTGTACAGAGACCTCAGTCACTGTTGACACACTCAGGAGCAGATGCAGTGGTGATTCATCAGCCTTCAGCCTGACACTAAACTCTCTATTCTTCCAGCTGTGCCTAAAACCGCATGTAAACTGGGTGTTGCACTCACAGCAGAATTCTCCCCTTTTCATGAGAAAACACTTCATGAGTTTTACCTGCTTAGGAGTTTTCTTCTTGGTTACAATTGGAGGTTTCTGCCACAACAGCAATGGAAAATTTGAAATTCTAATGAAAGATCCAGACAAAACAGACTGAAGGATCTGTTGGAGAAACTGCAGAATCAACTAAGATGCAGAGAGAGACTGTGAAGGGAGTACAGTATTTATCTCTGCTGTCAGGCAGGAATTTTTGAGTATTCCATGATTTTAAGACTTTAGTTTAGGTTCACTGTGAGTCATTTATTTCGTATAAGCAAGATCACTGTGTTCCGCCTACAGGACCCCAGTACAAAATGCCATGTTTCCTCACTTCCCACATGGAATAAACATACAGGAGCAAAACAGACAAGATTTCTTATTATATTTAGTTGTTAGTCTTATGATTCATTGCCAATATACATTTTTTCTAGAAATGCTTTGCTTATAGTATATATAGAGTATTAAGACCTTTAGATTTTAGAAGCTGAGCACAGCTATTTCCAGTACAGAAATACAGTTGTCAAGAAATAAGGGTGATTCAAATACTGCCTTTTCACTTTTTTTTTTTTAAGGACAAGAATCCTCTGTGCTCCTGCAGACATCTTCAAGTGGTTGTTGAAATGTATTATTCTGCATATTTAATACCACATAGGACTCTGAAGAGATGAAGTTATACAATGCCTTAGGCAATTATGAACAAGGATTATAGGGAAAAAGAAGGCTGCAACGTAGAGCACAAGCAGCATGATATAAGCAGAATATTTAATATTTAGGACCACAAAATTAATACCATGCTGTCTTGACTACCATGATCACAGACATAATTTCTTTTCTATGCAACTCAGATCTGTTTATCTGAACCAGCAATGTTCAAATTCTTTAATGAAGCCATTATTGATTTGTGGAACATGACTTAAAATCTCAGCAAACAGTGGAAAATCTGTGAGAAGCTCTTAAATACTGAATGTATGTAACTAGACATCTCAATTTAACAACCAGACATACATTAAACAACATTAATAGCTAGGCACTTAATGGATCAATTCCCACTGTTTGTGTAATGTGGAAATAAAAAAGGCTTATTAAATGACAAGCTTTCCCTGGTTTGTGCTAATTAATTATACACCACATCTGACTGCTAATTTAGTGGGAAAATGCAGCCCAAAACTATGGTTTCTGCTTGAACTTTGCCTCAGCACCACCTAATTCTGCACAGAGTGCAGCTGCGACCTGCCTCTGAACGATGACAGTATTAAATTAGAGCACAAGGCCATCAATTTAATAAGTACTGTAGAAGGTAATTTGAATAAGGGCAGTATTAGTATTCTACCAGTGCACAACTAAAAGCAGCTGACCTTTCAGACCAGAGAAGATCCTTGAACATATCTAGCTGAATCGGAGAACACAGTAATAATCTGACCATGTAAAGAGTGTCAAGAGAGACTTTTACAGCTCTGCACCCATTACGATATATCAGCTACTCTACAGTACATAAGAACACTTTATGTACAGAAAAACAAGGTTATAAATAGAACAAAGGCAATGTGAAAGATATATTTGCAGTAACACATTTGAAAATTTTCCTTATTACCTTGATTTATGATATAAAGAACATAAAATTAATCAATGCACATAAAAATGCAGTGTGAACACCCACATAACAACCCAGTGACTTTTCAACACAAATTTAGTACCAGGAAGAACACAGGTATGTGTTGTGTAGTAAAAGTACAGCATATAAAATTATTTTGCTATGATATCTGTTTTAAATGCAGCAATATAAGAAGGACATAGCATTCTGACAGGAGAAAGAGAATGTTTTTCAGCTAATTGGCACAGCGTGTTTTGAGGATTATAACTACAGTAAAAACTCCCTACAACAGACTGTTAGTGTAGCCACAGCACTATGTGAAATTTCCCTAAATTCAGTGAATCCACTTTGAAAGGAATGAGGTCTTTTACAAGGGTCAGCTTATAAATATTAAAAATCATGCAATATAATTATCATGCTTATATTATTGAGGGCAGAACAATGTATATTAACAATGAGAACAATGATTTTCTCATTTGTTCTTTTTTCTGAGGAATTTGGGGGGTTATTTTCTTTAACAGTGTGAAGGGAAGGTTTTTAAGGAATAGATAATACCAGTTTTCTGGGATTCTTTCATCATGTCTTCTAGCAGATCTCTTTTAATAGAAGCAGAGTTTTCCATATGGTCCTAACACCTATTTATCAAGGTGTCCCTTTAAGTAATTCTCAGAATGAGACAGTGGAAAGGCTGGGATTCATAGTAAAAACCTGATTGAGGGCCTTCTCTTTAATTTCTTTCCTAAAAGATACAGTTCAGGTCCTCAGGTCCTACCATATGCACCACTTGTGCCAGAAATGGGCACATATTCATGCAGTCCCAGTGATCACACAAAAAACTGTTTACTGATGCACAACTGAAATGTTTAGCAATACTTGATGCCTCTCAAACTGGCAGGCCATTTATTTTCAATTACATAAACTGATTTAACATGATTTCACTAGATCTTAAGGTAGCATTGCTCAAGAAACTGTGGTGCTTAAAGGCAACACTTCTGTGGATACATGAATTGCTAAATAGCTATGAAAGAATTGATATTTATTTTGTATGACAGTGCACACTATTTTTTTGAACATTGTTTACAAATATTTAACACAATCTGAGCTTTTAAACTTCTCATCACAGCAAACAGATGTATGTTTGTTTTGGACATTTACCTTTTATCCTCCCAAGTTGGAGCTAATGAGAGCTGCCCATCCTGCCTGGCAGCAAGACTCAGCAGAACAACTATGCATATTTATGTATACTCCTGGAAACTGTCACAGTTTGTCACATCTCCTCAGAACTCAGGTTCAAAACGTAAGACCTATTTTTACTTTTCTTAACACTGGCAGGAAAATGGACTGAATTTGGAGATACAATTGATATTTTGATATTATTGTAATACCGAACACACTTTCCATAGCAGTAATCAGGCATACATCATATTGACAGACAATTTACAAAATGGCATTGTTCAGTTAAAATATGCATAAAGCATTGTGGGCCATATAAAATATTTATGGTCCAGATGCAAATGGCAGGTAGAGGACCCCTTTGGGGCAGAAGGAGTCCAGTCTGGAAGGAACACAAAAGAAAAGCAACATGGAGGATAAAAGGGTTCATATGGAAATGGGGAGCATAAAGCCACACATGGAGGTGACTTGCTGCCTAGAAAATAATGTGATTATCTGTTGTGGGTTCACAAGGTCCTGTAGCATTCATGCCATAAAAATGTTATTCTGTACATATTCCAGACTTAAACCAAGGTACTGTCCTAGATTACAAGTTTAACAAGTATGGAAGTGAAGTCTCTTGGACAAAAAAATTTAAAAAAAAAGAAAACTGAAACATGACCAGAAATCAGACAAAGAGAATCACATAATTCTAGATTTGATTGTGAGTTTATCAATCCTAAATTCTAGCTTAATTCATGTCTTTACTTAGTAATAGGCTAAATGCAATGGATAAATTTATACCAAATCTATCCTTAATGAAAAAGTCCATGAAAACAAGGAATGAAAAAATTAGAAGTAAATGAGAAAGGTGACCAAGAATGAGATATGAAAGAGGATTGAGAAATCTGAGGAAAGAGGATGCCTTTCCTCCTCCACGTGTTTCAGCTTGTGCAGATCTTGCAGTTGCCTGATATCACAAAAGCTTTCTCCTGGTTTCCTGGGCTAAATTAATTCTGAGAATTTAAAAACAGAAATTAGACTTGTAACTTAGTGATTTTCAGCAAAAAAGTTTTACAAATTCATTTAAGTTTTCTCTCTATTTTATTCATACTTCACATCTCCTTAATTTTCCTTTTTTCCTGTTTTTTTTCTTTCAAACTGTTTAAAAAAGGACATGTTTAAGTCACAGAGGACTAGTGTAATATTGAAACCTGTTACACAAAAGACACATAGCAAGGTATTTCCATTAAACTTACACTACATAAAAATGGAGAGTAAATGAGACATGATTCATTCACGAATAGAGCCTTTAGTCTGATTTGTGGCAGTAAGCATGCTGTCATAGGCTTAGCTATTGCTAAGAATGTATCAAATTACCCTTGCTGCAATTATTAAAATTCCCTCTCCACCTTACAAGCAAACTTGATTTCAAGTGCTGAGAATCTCCCCAGTGAGTTTTCCCATCAAATATTTCATAAATAAAAAGTTAAATACATCTGCTAAAAGAGGACAAGTAATAGTATAATCCATTTTATATTTAAAAAGCATGCAATTTCAGAAAGTACTAATACTAATAACCACTAAGTTTAAATGTGATACTGTATAATATCTTACCTGCCAGTCTGCTTATCTAGCATCCACAGTAGCTGTACTACAGATGGCATTGCTTAACACAAATTGCTTAACATTAGAACTAAAGTGTTTGAGATCGGGTTTAAAACAGCCAAGCAGAAAATGATAATTACTGCAATAAATACTGATTTTCTTCAGGGCATCCATGTCATATTAGAAAAAATTCAGTCTTAGCTCTACTTAATTAGGCAACTCATGTTTTCACTACGGAAATGGGATAGAAGTAGTCTATGAATTTGTTAATTAACTAAATGTATTCTGGCATTTCTGACATAGCTGTGTTCTGGAGAGAAGGAAGCAAAAGGATGAAATCCCAGTATGTAGTATAGCAGCAGTATAATGAAAAATGTATTATTTTTCTTTGCTAAAACTGAAGCTCTCACAAAAGAAACAATGACAACCAGATCTTCTTTCCCACTAGCTTTTAAAATAATTTTTAAAGACTAGATTATTAGGCGTAAAGGCAAAAATTATTGAAGTAGGTAAAGTTTCAGAATGTTTCAGCATGAAACAAGCTTTGCATGCAGCACTGAATATAGCAGAAATCATAATTTTGGTGGCTGAGGTTTTTGTTTGTTTGTTTGTTTGTTTGTTTGGTGGTGGGTTTTTTTTGTTTCTTGGGTTTTTTCTGGCTGGCAGGTTCTTTTCCTCTCCCCTGTTATTGGGTTCCAGACATTTTGGATGTGACTCCTTTGAAGGTTTGGACTCTGGCAGTATTAAAAGTCTCTTATTATCAGGCAATTTAATTGCTACAGTTGAGCACTGCAATGGAAGGCTGTGGCTGGGAAAAATTCCTATTGGTGTGAGGACTCATTCCTCACCAGGACTTGTAGATCACTAACTTGAATGAATCTGAGTTCAGTGTAAAGCCAATACACAGCATGGTATTTTTATTAGGATGGTAAAATTTAATTACTTTTTTCTCTGCATTTAAACAAATAAGATAATCCTTTTCCCCTTTCTTCTGACAGTCAATGTCTTCTCTCCTCTGTTTCTGTGCTAAAGGAAATTTAATGAGGTCTTTACATCCATTTTATAATGGAATTAATCTTCTTTGAATCCAGCCTTGAGAATCCCAATCATACTTGCACCTTGGTAAGATCTCTGATAGTTTTAATGACCTTTTCCTGTTCCTCCGCATTCCTTTTCATACAATAAATATCTTTAATGCCGTCAATGACACAATCTCTTTTGCCCTATCATTTCTGTGACTCACCACATGAGGAAAGAGCCAATCCTCATAAACCTCGCTATTCCTTGGCTCTACATTAGTGCTTCTTGGTAAAGAGCTCTCTGAAAATGCTAGAAGGCATTACAAATGTCAAATGTAATGTTAAAACTTATTAAGAATGGACTTGAGAATCAAGCAGAAAATGTGTCACATATCGGGAAACTATTTTACAAAGTCCTGAAAAAACTAATGTCTTGAATACAACTTCAAATCCAGCTACTGGGACCAGAAAAGTATCACAGAGTAGGGAAAGTTATGGCACATGGACAAAAAATAATCCAATGCAGGAACCAATACTCTGTAATTCATAATATGTGAGGAATCTACTGGGAATAAAGGACCTAAAAGTAACAAGGAATAGCGTGATACAGCAAAGATCTGTGCAGTCACCAAAGTCACAGTGGGATGTTTAGGGAATAATTAATAGCTATTTCATCCTAAAAACTAGCAGACATTTAGAGAACCAGTTTAGCACAAAAATAATAAAGGAAGAAAATTCATCATGTAAATAAACAGATACAATCTTTATCTCTGGATACTGTAAATTACAAATGGATTCCAAAAAGATTCAAGAGGTGCAGGTTCAAGTCTGCATCCTTTTGGATGCCTAGTTCTCAGCATAATATTACCATGGTCAAAAAAGCCTCCCAATATTTCTGCCCTCTCAGTTGTTTCACCATTTACCAATACATAGCCAAGACAAATACTAAATCATTGGAATGTTCTCAAAAACTAAAGTGCCAAGTTTTCATGGCTATTGTTTATGTTTTGTTGCAAAATCTGAACTAATGGAATTCTCTATCTTCTCAGATACTTGAAGTTTGTTATCTTGATCCAGGCCTCACTCTCAGTTTATTCATTAAAAGAAAACAAAACAACAAGCCACAAACATTTTATAAGCCTGAATTCAGACCTCAAGTTTATCATTCTCTTCTCAGCGACTTTGGAAATCATCTCAGTTCTCTTATTCATACTGATAATTTTGGCATCATTTTTCATTAGGTCCTTTTCCTAAGGCTTTAATCCTAAGCTTTAGCCAAGTGTGCTGATTCTTCCTGCCTAAGGAAAACTGTCCAATATACTGTCTTATCTATTCATCCTCATAGCTAAACCACCTTATGTTCTGATTACTGAGACATCATCTTCCATCACACTGTTAAATAAAACCTTGCCCTTCTCATATCCTTCATAATGCTACTAGAAAGATACAATGTATTGCTTTTATGTGTGATCTTTGTCTACTTATAATACAAGCAACCCACAATATTATTACCAATAAAAGTAATAGTAATATCATGGTAAATATAAGAATAATGCTTAAAAGTAATTACATAGTACACTCTACAACACACAAATCTCAAAAAAAATCTATTCTCCTTTCAAGTTTTATTAAGGCATACCCAAAAAATGACTTGATTAACTTCTCTATTTACAGTGGTTCTCACAAAACGAAAAGTCACTATCTTCCAATCTTGACTGGCCTGAAGACCCTAAACCAGGCAATTAAAAAATGCATAGGGATTTTCCTAAGGATTGCCCTTTGCTGCTCTTGTTCTTTCACTTATCGGAACCTCCCAGACTAATAAAAGACAAGCCTTTCCTTGAAAAGATAATACTGCTTATTTTTAACATTTCTTCTTGATTTTAAAGAGGTCTTTTAAAACCACAGTATCACAGACCATGTTGGGTTGTAAAGGATGTTTAAAGGTCATCTAATCCAACTCTCCTCACATGGGCAGGGACACCTTCCACTAGACCAGGTTGCTCAAAAGCCCTGTCCAACGTGGCCTTGGATATTTCCAGGGATGTGTCAGTCACAGCTTCTCTGGGCAACCTGTTTTGGTGCTTCACCACCCACATAGAGATGAATTTCCTCCTAATATTTAATCTAAACTTGCTGTCTTTCAGTTTAAAGCCATTTGTCCTTGTGTTGTCACTTCACATACTTGTCAAAAGTCCCTCTGCAGCTCTCTTGTAGCCCCTTTGAAGTACTGGAAGGGGCTCTAAGGTTTCCCCAGAGCCTTTTTCAGGTGGAACACTCATTCAGCTTTCTCTGCTTGTCTTCATATCAGAGGTGTTCCAGGCCTCTGGTCACTTTTGTGGCCTCCTCTAGACTCACAGGTCCTCTTGCTAGGGAACCCAGAGTGAATGCAATACTCCAAATGGGGTCTCAAAGTAGAATAGCAGAGTAGAGAATCATGTCTGTCACCCTACTCTCCATGTTACTTTTGATGCAATCCAGTATATGATTGGCTTTCTGGGCTGAAAGTGCACAGCTCACGCCCAGGCTCTCATCCACCAGTACCCTCAACTCCTTTGCCTCAAGGCTGCTCTTGTGTTTATCCTTCAACTTGTATTGATTCTGCCAATTGCCTTGACCCATGTGCAGGACCTTGCACTTGGCCTTGTTGAACTTCATGAGGTCATACAACCTTCACTCCTCAAGTCTGTCAAGGTCTGTCCAAATGTCATATCCTCCTTTTCTCTCATTCTACCATATCAGCAGGAGCACTCATCTTGGTGTCATCTGCTGAAACATCCCGAAGGTGCTTGATCCTACTGTCTATGTAATCAATGAAGTTATTAAATAGTATTGGTCCCAGTATGGAATCTCAAGGGACAGTATTTGTTTCTACTCGAATGCTGAGCCATTGGCTGCAACATACTGGATACAACGGTAGAGATGGTGTCTTCTGCTTCTAGCAGTACCACCATCAAATCCATATTTCTTCAATTTATAGGTAAGGATGGAACCATATCAAAGGCCTTACAGAGGTCTAGGTAGATGACATTCACAGCTGTCCCTTTGTCCATTGATGAAGTCATTTCGCCATAGAAGACCACTAGATTAACTAGGCACAACTTCCCCTTGGAGAAGTCATGTTGGCTGTCTCTAATCAACTCTTTGTCTTTTGGCATGTTTTCCAGGAGAATCTTTTCATGATCCTATGGGTCACAGAGGAGCGGATGACTGGTCAGTTGTTCTAAGGGTTGTCCTTTTTTGCTTTTTTTTTTTCAAATGAGCATGATTATTCTCTTTCCAGTCACACAGGACTGCACCTGATTGTCATGAGTTTTGAAATATGATGAAGAGCTTGGCAACTACACTAGCCAGTTTTCTCAGGACTCTGGGGTCTCATTGGGTCCCATGGAGTTATGTATGTTTGTATTCCTCAGATGGTCCCAAACCTCATCCCATCTACAGCTGGAGAGACTTAATCCCCCAAATCCCTGCCTTGATGTTCAAGGATTTGAGAGGTGTAGGTAAAGAGATTACCATTGGACAGTGAGGAAAAGGAGTATTGAGTACCTTGTGATTTGCCATGTCAGTTCTTACTGGTTCTTCTGTCTTATTTAGCAGTTGGATACATTTACATAAACTGCATAAATCAGCAAGTGATGGAAAGACTTTAAATCAAATACACTAAGAAAGAGAGCACCCTAATTAGTATTGAATAAAATTTACAATTTTGTAACTAGTAAATTGGGTTTCTTAAACTAGCCAATACACACAGCTATGTCCCTAAGCTTACAATTAAATGAGGAGTAAAATTATGTGCAATGAATTGATGACATTGTACATTGTAAGTCATTGAAAATGAGAGGTTTAATGTGTAGCTGGTTGAACAGCTCTGAGATCATATCACTTTGCATAATTTTACAAACTGAAACAATAAAGCTTCTTAGACTATCTGAGAATAATAGTTTTGAGAAAACTTAATGCACTGGCATGTGACAATTAGAGAAAAAAAAAGAACATATAAAATTAGCATAGGTAAACCTATGAAAAGGCAAGCTGCCTTCCATAGAAAAACATGCTTTAAGCAAAGCTGTTTTTTTAAAATTATTCATCTGGGGTTATTTCTGTTCAGAAGTAAGTAAAAAAAAAAGGTGTTAAATTTGAATAAATATTAAACTATCATAACATGTTAAGACCAGAACCAGTTTAACAACTTTCTCTAGCATCATATTGCATGTTTTGGGATGCAGGGCTTGTAGCACCAAGAGACACAATCAGTAAATGAATAAGTCAACAAAAAAGTTTTGAAAATATGTTAGAGCGATATGACGCCAAAACACAGAAGAAAAACAGGAAATGATCCTTTCAACATCGTGCTTATGTTTATTATTGCCATAAACTTTTAACATCTCTGAATGAACTCTTTCCCTGTGAAATTCCTCAGACAGATTCCACAATTCCTAGGAACTATCAGAAAATTTACTTTGTTGTTCACAATAGCTAGAATTAAATAGTAAATCTCAGAAGACATAAAAACAAAAATTTGCCAAACAGGTCAGACCAAAGTTCGTTCGATAGCAGAAACCTGTCCCTAGGACCAGCAAGAGAAAGAAGTGTATATAAAAGAGGACATACATGGAACAGCAGGGTATGCCATTAAATCTTCCAGCAGTTCCATCTTCCCAACAATGGGCTGTGTTCCAATCACATTTCATAACCATGAATGGTTTTACCATTCATGAACTTAACCAAATCTAACCTGTTCTTCACCTTTGACTGCAAGATACCCTATGACAATGAATTGCATCACACAGCTAGGAGATGTATGAAAAATTGCTTCCATCTTGTCAATTTTCACACTGCTACTTGATTACTTTTTACAATAAAAGAACAAGGAAGAACACAGTGAAACTGCGAATAATTGTTTCTTACGCCTGCTTGCCCACTGGGACAGGAATCACCCCTTGGCTGCAAGAAAACAGTAGATATGTAATAGAGGTTTTGTGTCAGGCTCCTGTAACTGGGGGCCTACCCCCTTTTAGATTAGTAACAGTGCATCACAACATAACATGGAGACTTTAAAAATAAAACAAAATAACAAACAAAACAAAATTAAATTAAATTAAATTAAATTAAATTAAATTAAATTAAATTAAATTAAATTAAAATAATACTCAATGTACTCAATGTTGTACGGATTCTGAGATACACAGTAAGTTGTTACAGGACTTGAACTCTTCTATTTCCAGTGGAACTGCTTTCCAGCTGGAGAGTGAATTTTGAGTTCATAAGTATGAAAAAGTATAGTGCACCACAAGACACTCGTAGTGAAGTGTCCACTCAAACCTCAGGTGCAGCACTTAATTCCAGACCACTGTATTACCTCTGTTATCCCCACCCCTGTGCCCTGAAGGAACAGCTGTGTCAGGTAGGCCAGTGGTTTTCATTTTGTGGACAAATGTGGCAAGCGGGAGAGAAAAATTATTTCTAATTGACACCTCTATGTGGAATTGGGAGTTGGAGGTGAAAGGCTAGCGTGGTAATTCTCTATTGCGGTCCAGCTCCAGCTACACTTATTTCTGCACCTAGATGGATAATGACAGAACCATGGAAAGAAATAAGTGGTAAAGTCCAAGCTTTATTATACACATGAGAAAATAATCATCTTCAAATTAATGGAAAAGTGCAAACAGAAAAAAAGAAAAGACAAGAAAAAAGTAGTTACTTTACCTAGTAGTCACATGACGACATGCACTATTACAGGTGCAAACTACTTCTTCAGAGTACAATTATATACTGCAAAAATACCCTGGCAAAATCAGAAGGACCACTATATTAAAAGGTAGCAAGGCTTACATGAAATAGAAAACATAAAAACCAAATATACTCTCTTATGTGAGAAACAAAACCCAAAATGAGTTGAAACTGACCCTGCTAGTCACAGTGGTTATTGTTTCTATATCAGACATTTCTCTCTTTACCAGAAAAGGTATTCTGTAGAAGATTAGGCTAGGTTGTCAAGTGACATTCCTCACAATAATATTACATAGTGTAATGGAAAAATAGTCTATGAAAAATAAAGGAGAACAAAGGCATTAAAAAAAAAAACACAAAAACCAAACAAAACAAAACAGAACAAACAAAAAAACCGAAAACAAACAAACAAACAAACAAAAACCACCAAAACCAAAGGCTCAGAAACAACCATTACCCTGCAAAGGGGAGGAAATAACTTTCACATCTCAGAGGAAGCATTCTGAAAAAAGAGTCTGTCCGTGGAACAGGCTACCCATGGAAGCGGTGGAATCACACCCTTGGAAGTGTTCAAGATGCCTGTGAACGTGCCACATGGGAAATGGTTTAGTGACTAACATAGGTTAATGGTTAGACTCATGATTAGAGGTCTTCTCCAAATCTAATGATTCTATGATTTTATGTGGGCCAGGATAAAGTAAACAAATTAACCAAAACTAAACTACAGAACTTTGTTTACTATACTCACAACAGTGTGATTTTCTATGTTAGCAAAACAGTTATCTAAAGTAGTTTAGGATATGCTAAATGCTAACCATGGTTTTTGCTCAGTTTGTTATCCATGTCTGAAGAGTATTTCGCCAAAGCACAGCATACACTTCAGTAACAGAAAGACAAAAAATTTTCAGGAACGGAGGGATTGCTAGGATTTGGAAGGAAATCCACTAGCTGGCAAAGATTATGTTGTACTTTGTTCCCTCACTGGAGTAATGTGGTTGTCAGGTGTTAGAATAGAAACAGATCCAAGCTTTGCAACTGTGTGGCCTGAAGAATTTCTAAAGGCAAAGCATATGTACATCTAACCACTGGCTACCAACAACTATCAACAGGAGTCAAATTATGATCTGTTCTCAAAGGCAGCTGTGAAAGGAGATTTTTACAAGGGACTTCAGCATGGAAACAGAGGAAAAGAGTTAGACCGGGAGGCTGTGTCATCCCACAGCTGCTGTACAGCACCTGGCCTGTAACAGCATGTCCTGCTTACATGCCTTTCATCACGGAGTAGCTGAGCCATTTATCAGTTTTATACAACATAACTGAGCACAAAAATGGTCAATAGCAGGTCCATTCAGATGCGGGTCTCTTATGTGACCAGATGCTTAGCGAGGAGGGATGAGGACAGGGTGGTACTATACTTCGTGGTACTGCCAGGATGCCTGCTGGTAGCTGAATGCTGCCACATGTCCTCAGGAGGCATTTATATCTGCATCTTCATGTGGATACATCCAAGGATGTACATAACACATTTAAAAGCCATTTGTAACTTTCTTCTCCACTGCATGAGCTCTATAACTTAATTATATGAGAAAATCTGAGGGGTTTTGTCTGTTGACTCCCAATGCCAACAAAAATAACTTTCCTGACTAGTTCACCTTGGCTCCTCTGGAATCAGCCTTCACATGCTACGAAATCAAAATCTCATGCAACCCACTGCATTCACTGTGCACTCAGCTGAGTACTACAGGGAAGAAATTCTGATTGTTCACTCATTTTTTTATCAAATACTGACCAGGGTAAGCTTTATCTCACATCCCAGGTTTTGTTGCTTAGTTGTGTTTGTGCTTTTTCTTGATCGGTTGGGGAGAAGGTTGGGTTTTGTTGTTTTTGGGGATTTTGGGGGTTTTTTGTTGGTTTTTTTTGGGGGGGAGAGGGTTGTGGTAATGATGGTGGTGGTTTTTTTCGAGCAAACCTAGTAATATTAGAAAATATTCTCTCCTGGCCTAGACAAAAATGATATTCATGCCAGGTGTACAGCTGACATTGCTGTAAACACCTCTTGGTAGAGTTATACCATGACCTGGACTTGTTATCATTTCATATACACCTCTTTGTTTCTGTAAATCCCTGCCCAGAAAAGAAATATTGAGGTCAGGAGAGTCTCAGATCCTGTCAACATTCTTTTCATCTCTCTCTTTTGGCCACAAAAGTCTGTTTTCCCTATCTATCTGGTTTAAATAAGTCATACCAACATCTAGTTTTAGTATTGAGTGCATAAATACTTAATTAAAAGGTCTAAAAAAAATTTGTTTATATATCAGTTATAAAAATGCTTTGTGGCATAGAAATTGTACAGAAATTCTTGGCCTGGCAAGCTCAATGCTAACAAAATATTATTATCATATTCAATAAGCACTAAAATATATTTTAACTTTCTAATTTTCTATGAATTATTTCTAGTTGTGCATTTAGGCATGTATAAGTTCACACACATTCTTAGGTGGTCCTGTTGCATATACCATTTCTGGGGTAGGGTTAAGTACTGCTCAGTGTTAATTAGGATGGTGTATCCCTATTCTTATTTTTATATGAACAATATAATATCTATTATACATATTCTTATAGTCTTACAATATCAAAAGTAATTTAGTAATTTTAATTCTTCTGGGAAGAAGAATTTATGTTCTGGAATAAAATATATAACTCTATTTATGAATCAAAAACTGAAAAACATGAGTGAAATTTTAGTATAATATTCCCAGAATCAGCCATCCTCCCTCACAGTTTAATCAATCCAAGGAAATAAAAACACCTATATTCATACGCAACTTTTGAAAGAAGCTGAAATTTTATTGGCTATGAAAGCAGTATATGCCCTTATAGCAAAATAATGCTAATGACTATATTTCTAAATTAGTTCACTTGGTTTCTGCATAGCAAAAAAAAAAAATGAAAAAAAATCATTGTGTTTGTGTGCAGAAATTAGACTTTTACTCAGATTCTTAGCTAATCCTATGCCTGTTAGCTCTCATTTATTACAATATATATGTCTAGTTATTTGGTGAATATATATGTTCACGATCACACCAGTGATACTCAAAAGCAGTATTATTAACTCCCTATAGGCAATGGCGAAAACAGTCTGCCACTTTACAAAATAGCAATGTCGTTTGTGAGTCATGTTTCTGTGCTAATATAAAATGCCTTATTTTACAAATAATGACAAATTGTTAAGGAATTATATTACTGGTTTGTTTTGTTTTTTTTTAAACATCTCAGCTGCACAGTATGAATCAAGAATTCCACAATGTTTTCCAGAGTATTAGGAGTTCTTTCCTAATCCCTTTATAAAATGTTTTCCATGTTTCATATCCCTTTTAGGAAAATATTGAGACATCAGATCTTTCCAGCAAAACTTCTTCACAGAGTGACTGATGTCCAAATCTACAGAATTTAAAGATAATGTAAAGAAAATGGAACAAGAAACAACAGAGATAAAATATTTGGTCATATTAGGAGTCTGAGCAAATAAATAGACATTCATTACATTATGTTATCAATAAATATGCCAGCAGTTATTTTTGCTGGGCAATATTAAATAGGTAAGTTTCAGAATACTGACCAACAGAAGAAGATTTAATTTGAAAAAAGTCTTGTAGGCAATCAGCAAGAAGAACTGTAAGATTTTTAAGACACAATGTATTAACCATCAAAATCTAACTATGAATATGAGAGATTAATCTCACTGTGAATGGCTGCACATTATCTACAGCACTTCGAATCCAGTAGCTTATCTGTATCTGAGAAAGTGAATTTCCCCGGAGAAAGTAGTTTACACCAGTTAGGAGTATTTGAACAAATACGTGTTGCAACGCAAAGATGGAAAGCTTGTACTTGTTGGGATCATATCTGTTGTCCAATCTGAAAGGGATGTGGCATCCAGGAGACCCCTCCAGAGGGGAGGAAGTGGCCTGCACATCTGCTCCAGAGGATGTGGCACCTCTGGAGGTCACAGAGAAGCAGACAGAGGTCATTAGGAGGCTGTTCTGTAAGCACATTGCCACAGGCCATTTAACCACCATTTTCCTTTCTACCTGTTTGTATCTATGCATAGGCCAAATATATCTTATGAGTCATGAAGTGCACATATTTTTAGGCACGTACCTTGGGGTGTAAAGGAGAGCTGTGGGAATAGCAATAACAGTAAAACCTGCAGCAACAAGTATGTGTTAGTCTGACATTAATGGGTACAGTATGGATTTTGTGTCATTTTGCCAGAATGGAGCAGGAGTGTCAAGGCAAATTCAATTTGCTGCTATACTCTTGCAAGAATATCTGCATAACAAAAAGGTCAAGTGGTCCAAAAGAATATCTTTTAACATATTACAGCTGAATGGCTCTGTGCAGTCTACCTAGCAAAACTTGCTATATCCCACCCAGCTTACCCCTGCATTAAATAAAATGGGCTATATTCTGCTGCTCTGATCTTTTAAGTTACTCTTTTTTTTATTAGAAAATTAGAAGTGAAAATGGATCTAGAAGAGATGATTTGTGACAGCCATGGCAGATTGTGCATCTGACAAGTGTAAGCTCTAAGAATAAAAGATCTTTTGATAATTTTATTCCAAGTGACATTCAATGGGATTTAGCCTTCTACATTGCTCAGACACTTTAGAAATTTTTCCCCATAAAAGGAAAGAAAATAGAATCCATTCATCAGATGAGAAAATTTCAATCTTAGCTCCAAGCTGAAATAGTTGTCTCAGAGAGGCAGCTTCAAGATGTAACAGTGGTTTATGCCTGAAATGACACAGCAAAAAATCCTTCCAAGCCAAGGCAATATCTTCCCTATTTCTGCCACTCACAGACTCTCATTCAGACTGTGAGATGTTTGGGGTCTTTAATTTTGATGGGTGATGGTCTTTCACCTCCCATTAAATGCTGAGGGAGTGAGGATCACAACTGTACTGTTTTCTTTATAGATCTAAAGGTTGGGATTAAAAACAAACAAACAAACAAACAAACAAATTAACTAACTAGCGGAAAAAGCAACAATAAAAGCACAATGACTATGAATATTACTGAAAAAAAATTTACTACTTTTGCTGTCATTGTGGATAAAAAAGTGGATCATGTGGTTTGTCTGTTTTAAAAATATCTAAGTAAATTGCAATCCACTCTGACCTTTCTACCATTATTAAAAGCATGTCAGAAAAACTTGAGGTGTTCCTTTCCTGATGGTAATTTCCAGAATAAATGTGCTGTAGAGAAAATTCGAGCAGTGCAATCATATGTAGATAAGATGCATAAACTACAAAAACATTCATGTTATCCATAAAAATCCTAATCTCCTCAGGTTCTTTTGTAACTCCTCTTTGTCATTCTTTGCCATATGTAGCTACTTACACGAGTGTGGAGAGGATGTAAGGTTAGGGCAAAGACAAATTAAGTCTGTTTAACTACAGAAGAAAATCTGTGCAGGTGGAAAAGTGGCTGATATTTTCAAACTAAGGGCTTTAACCACACAGTTCCTACTGAAATTAATTAGAAATGAGCAGATAATTCTCTCACCTTGCCTAAAGATGCCTCAAACACACAGTATAAATGAGAAAAGGGATGGGAGGAGGGGAAGAAGGTGAAAGCCCCATAAACCTTTTAAATAAAAATAGTGTAAGCTCAATGTATATTTCAGTTGTAAGAGCTAAAAGATTTGGATGTTCTTTGTAATTTAATGCATACTAATACAAAAAGGTACTAAGAGTGCTCAAGCCTCTTGGGTTAATTTATAACTATGAATTACTTCATAAACTTGCTCTGTAACATAAGGTGCATGCAGGCACAAGGAGGGGGGAGGGGAAAGAAGGCAATAAACAGGAAAAAACCTTGCAAATTGAAATTTAAGATTGCAACATCCCCTAATTTTTTCTCTCAGAGATTGGTGTAAAGCCAAATGTTAAATATCATCTTTACTATTTTATATACAATGATACTCCCCTTCCTTGGAAATTCAATGTCAGTCCTATTGAATATATTTGCAGTGGAAAGATTAGGTTCCCAAAAAAATCCCAAATCCTTACTTATTAGTTGGCCAGCCAAAAAGCTGCCTTTTGATATCTTTTTCCACTTCCATTTAAAGATACAGGTATATCTTTAAATATAATAGATTTAGCTATACGTCAAAGGAGATTGAATTATACGTCCTCATCCTTAAAAAATAGTATTGTATTTCCCAAAAAGATTGTCATTGTCTCTGAAATTATCATCTCTGAAGTGTCACCTGAGCCATGGCTTTCCAGTGAAAGTGATGACCTCTTTCCAACAGCCACCTCAGGTAAGCTGCAAATGGAGTTTTACAAGGCATTCAGTAAAACACTGTCATGGATGTTGCACACATTTTCCCTGTGTGTCCATGCTAATGTTTTTATTCACCTTCTGTCTCTCAGCAAAACGTTATCTCTATTAGATAATGACAACAGCACTAAGGATGACCATCTAACAAAAAGATAAACAGATTTACATTAAGGAGCCAAATGTTCATTCTACCATAGTCTGTTCTAACAATGGAAATATAGAATGACTTCCTCTAGGCTTTCAAATTAGAGTGTTCCTTGTCACCATCAGGCCATGGGTCCACAGTTTCAAATATCAGATCTATATTCTTGATTATACTTTGTGTATGACCATAGCTGATAATGTTTATGAATTCCAAAATAATGTACAAGGACAATAAGCATAAATATGTAAGGACAAGAAGGCAGTGCTTTCAAATTTTTTGCCCCTATGCTCATGATAACAGTCTGCATGAGAATAATGGGCATGGATCAATTAGTGAAAAGTTATTTTCCCTTTGTAGCATTTCAGTGTTTTTTTTTTTCCTAAAACCAAAGTTTGTTAAATGTGTCCTGCATTGTGACAAAAATCTACTAAGGTTTATCAGTTACAAAAAGATTTCTGGAAAGGCAAAAACCAATGGCAATTTTTACAACACAAAGACATTTACAGATAGGTTTAAAGGTAAGGAAAGCAGACTTAACAGATGAGATTTTATGGCCAGATCAAAATTTGGAGCTGAAATACAGCTTGGCATTATTCATCATTCTACTTTGGAAGTTTATTTAAAAGAAAAACAGAAGGAAAAAGTAGTACATGTTTAACAATGTGGCTATTTATATGTTATGCTAGGTGCATTAAAGAAGAAATAAAATCCACCATCTCTGCCAGAAAGAATTTATGATCTAATTTTATATGTCACTCAGATGAAAACAAGATGGAAAGGGGCAGGAAGTTATGATTTTGCAACAGCAAACTTACACAATGTATTGCAACCATTCATGTTTCCTGTTATCTCACTTACATGTTATTTAATTTTCTTGCCTGGATCCATTTCTTGTTTCCTATTTGATGTTACTGTGGGGCAAAGAAAACTTGACTGACAGCTCTTGAATTGGAAGGGATTTGTGTCTTCTGAAGAAAGGAAGAGAAAGGAGATTTTGGCTTACAGAACTAGGGGAACCCCAAAGAAACATCAAAGGACCCAAAGAATAACTGGGGATATTAATGAAACCTAGAAATAAAAGCTAAACAGGGAGATCTGACAGATAGGTCCAAACAAAACTGTGCAGAGACCTAAAAATAATAGCCAGAAGAATAACTGGAAGATGTCATGATATGGAAAGGTCAGTAAAAGGACAGACTTTTGATGGAGTGGAAAAAAGCATTGATAACAAAGATGAGGGTGGTGAGTATCCTGTGGAGAAAATGACTGTACCCAAATATATGTTTTGATCTACCACAATAGCAGTGATAGGTGGATTTACAAATGGACTTGCAAAGAAAAATCAGTAACACTTCAACTCCTCCAACACTGCAAAAACAACCACAGCAATTTGTCATTGATGCCATCTTTAGGAATGAAAAGGTCTCGGTAATTTTAACTATGTAGATATTCATTTTTAACACTCTAAATTTGATCTCAGGCTGTTTGCAAATATTAAAAGGGAAAAAAAAAAGGAATGGAAACCGGAAATAACAACACTCTCTAGGTATCTATTACACAGCGAAGTTGTATGAATTTGCACCTTTCTGGAATGCTTATATACCCTGAACATGTAGAGCAGACTGCTCCAGTCCCCACAATTAATGAGCTTGCTTTTAGACCTCTATGTGACCTTATGTAAGTACTTTTTTCTTAAAACAGAAGTCTGGATCCTCACTTCTAGTAAGTTTAGCAGAAAAGAATCATATAGTTTTTAGGCTCATATGAATTCAAAGCTGGGGGTTATTAGCAAATCTTCATCATAGGCTTACCATTTTACCTTTGGGCAACATGCAGTTCCCCTCTGCCTCCGATACCCTCTTTTTAAAAAGGAACACTTCTTCCTCTAGTAAAATTGTTGATGAAATTAAAATCACTCAAAGCTTTGAAATACCAGCATTTAAAATGCTTTATTGGAGTACAAATACAACTATTACTTGACAACAAAAGGATAAGACCATGATGGGTAGGGGAGTAGAGATAAAAAGAACGTGCTCAGCTAAAGACATAAACAAAAAAATTGTTAATGCATATATACATTTTGTAATTTACATTGGCATATATATTTTCTCAGGATCTCATGTACTGAAATCTCTTACTTGTCCTGTAACCAAATCTCTGGCTCTCTGTAGGTTTTCTTGGCCTTTCTACTGTTTCCCATGTGTATGTCAACTGCTAGTGGCCAAATAATGGGCAATAGAAGACTTCCATATCCTTTTTCCATCTCAAGGTATGGTTTGCTGAAAAGTAACAGAAAATAGTTTAAAAATAACATTAACAACATAACCTACCAAAGAAGGGTAATGAAAGTGGATACCCAGAGGAAGCAGGGATATACTGATGGCTGGACAGGAGTGCTGGGTCCAGTTCCAGGGTTCCCAGTCGCAGAGAGACATGGTCTTTCTGAAAAAATGGCCACTGAGATGGATAAGGAATTGAAGCATTTCTCTCATGAGAAAAGGCCAAAAAGCCTGGGATTTTTCAGAAGGTTCAGAGGAATGTAGAAATGGAGAAAAAGAGAGTGCAAAGTGGGTGCAGTCAGGCTGTGTTCAACAGTGTCCAGTGACAGGGCCAGAGGCTCCAGCTGGTCATCAGGATGCAGTTTTTCACAGTGAAGGTGACCAGACACTGGCACAGGTTGCTCAGAGAGGCTGTGAAGTCTCTACCCTTGGAGGTATTCAAAATCCACCTGAACATAGTCCCGGGAAATAATCTCTAAATTACTTGCTTGAGCAGGAGTCGGATCCAGTGGTCCCTTCCAACCTCAGCTGCTCTGTAATTCTATGACTAAGGCTGGCAGTGGGATAATAAAGAGGAAACTTAGATGTCAAATGGCAATAAAAACCACCACCAGAGCTACTGCAGAGAAGATGTAATTTATGAAATTCACGGATTTTGTACAGAGGCAAAGCAAATGTTTGGACTAAGATTAGGAGACCTTGAAACGTTCAGATACTGAAATCTTAAATGATTCCATCAGTGCTTTTAACAAAAAATAAGATTAATTAAAAGAACCACAAAGAAGATATAAGGCACAACTGCCAGACTAGAAAAGAATCTCATGTAGTTAAAATTAGTAGGATATCAAATGAAGTGGAAAATTACTGTAGCTAAGTGTTATTACTGCTCATAGCAAACAGGATTTAAAATTAATAAACATGAATATATTAGTCCACTGTACACTGTGCAATAATGAGAAATGCTGATATTACACATGCACCAAATATTAAACCATGGTGTGACAGAACAATTCCTAGCAATTCAGAAAAGCATGCAGAAACCTGGGAGAAGACCTTCCCCGAAGAAATTACCCAATGTGAAATCGCCCAAACGATGTAATCAAAACGCTATATTCTAAAACATATTGTGAAATTCAAACTTACAGAAACAAGAAAGGATCAAAAGAGTAAGTACACAATAGAATTTACTCCTCTTCATTTCTTCCTTTTGGATGCTTTCTGACTCTCAGAGAACTGCTTCCCTATGTTTTCACTACCAAAAAGGCCAAATCCTGTCCATTCACTGCCATTCCAGGTTGGTAAGGGGACACATCCACAGTCCCAGGAAGAGACAGAAATACTCTCTATTTTCAACATGGGAAGAGAAAACTTCACCTAATATGTAAACTCTTCACCTATTTTCCTTATCTGTTGCCGCCATTTGGCCCCTATTCTGCAAGCAGTAAGAAAATTTATGCTCTTAATAAACCTTAGCAAAATATTAGTCCCCATTTTTGTGAATCTCAGAACAGGACAGGCACCCATTCTTGAGCTTTGAACTTGTTCACATAATTAAATTCCTTTCAAAATTTCATTTTCAAAGAAAAATGGAAAAAAAATAACACTTAAAATAGCATGCAGGGATGCCTCAGTTTTTATTGAATCTAGAGTAGTCCAATTTAATATCCAAGGTCACCAGTCTGAAGGTTGTATGTGACATGTGCTATAACTAAATATATGTACTAATTTGCATCGCTTTGTGTTGCAAGCCAATTGAATTTGCAAATCATTTGCATCTGCGCACTTAGATAATTTGGCAATTTTGCCCATTCTCAACTTATTTTTAACTCTTTATAGCGACTCAGAAATGCTAAAAAATTATTACTTACATTGCATTAGTGCACAGGGACTACTGCAGCCAACTTCGTAACTTAGACTAGGCCACCATTGGACACTCCGTACTCTGAGTGTCTTTGCTCCTAAAAAGTTTAAACAAGAGGGAATGAGCAGAAATGCAACAGCGGTACTGGGTAGCAACTTGCCTCATGTCATTCATCAAATTCATGTCCTCTCTGTTAGGCTCATGATGCCTCTCAAGTGGTGAATATTTTTTTCCCCTTAACTTCCACATTAAACTTTCCTCAGTTCATTTTCTGCAATATCTTTTTAACTTTTCAAAATATCATTTGACAAATTTTGAGGATCTAAACGTTTTTCCAACAGACACGTTTGTTAAATTAATTTCTAATTCAAAATGTCATGCTTTTGCACTTCATGCATTCAAAATGTCATATACAAGTGCCGTGGCAGCAGACTATGGAAATCTTGGCTTGTGGAGGAAAGATGGGAAGGAATATAGTAACAGATGCTCACACATATTTATAGACTATTGTACATAGAGACAGACACACAGCAGGTAAGGCTAGGACAGAAAGAGATGCAGTACTTCTCTGGAGCCTCTTTGTGATCATTTAGAATTGCTTAAAAATGTGTGGTTAGAATAGGACTTTAAGATTAGTTACCAGTATGGCTGGAAATTTCTGGTTCCAGTCAGGCAGCCAGGGTTTTCATAACTTTCTAATAGCAGGTCTGCTGTCTCCTAATGGCACAACAAACCCTACTGCAAACCATAGCCTATCAGGCTTTGCTGTTAATGTCATATTTGCTGATTTGCAGCAAGGCAAGCTGAGGAGGCCAAGGAAATGCAGCACAATATTACCATTTACTCCTAATGGAGCTCAAGGCCATTTCTTTGGCATGTTGCAGGTTCTCCACCTAGCTCAGTGGTCCAAAGCAGCCTTAAATTTATCTAATACTTGTGCACCTAGCAATTCTGATAGTGTCAGTATTCTTATCTTCCTCCAGTCCATGCTTCTCCTCACTCCTCCAGACTGGAAACCCAAACCTCTAAACAACTACAGGAGTAGCCCTTTGGAAGTCGCTGGCAAGTGACAAAGACCATAAAGCAGCCCTAAGACTGATCTGCAGTCTGCCATCCTTTATCTGAAGCAGCTTCAGTTACCAACTGCTTCAGCTACACCTTTAGAGTCTTCAGAGAGTGTTTAAACACTTTTCTAATATGGCTTTTTAATTTAGGCAGTCACAGGTGTTGGCAGGAAGCTGCATTAAGTTTTTATCCTTGGGGTAATTTTTAACAAAAAATTGAGTACAGTATTAAAATACATAGTAAACTATTGTCCAAATGGTTTCAACAATCTTCATTATATTTGGTTTTAAATCTTCTCAGTCTGAAAGAGAAGAATAAAATGGTTACTACTCATACTGCAACTGAGGACTTCAGAAGAATTATTTTAGAGACAAAAGTACCTGCAAGCATTTAATTTTGCATATTGGCAGAACAATGTTAAAAAATTCCTCTTTAGAAACTGTTTTTTCAGCCAACAATAAAGACTCAACAATCCAGAAACTGAGGTGGCTTCTCAGTCCATTTCATCACAGCCTTGAGTGAAAATAGGATTTAGCACCCTTCCCCTTAAATACAACCTCATGGTGGCAGAGAATAATAATGCAGACAGACAAAAAGTGACAACCTTCCTCACCTTGGGGCACTGCAAGACTGTATTTCACAAGATACAAAAAGATGAGAGAAAAGGTCATTTTTTGCTGCCCTTTTTTTTTCTTTTTTTTTAAATATTTCTAGTACTGAAATTCATCTGCAAAGAGAGTCTCACAAAAGAAAGAGGTCAAACACAAGAAGGAAGAAAAGGAAAACTTTCTTCTTTTAATGTTACTCCAATTATTTTCATTATGTTGGAGTTTAGATGCTAACACAACCACTATTTTGCAAAACAAATAGATACTGAACCACTAGATACTAATGGTATAGCAGCCCCCAGTAAACAGTAGGGCCATTGTAGCTGTGATTTCTCTATGACTGCTTATGGCAATTCAAGGTATAGCTGGTGAAAAGATTTTACAGAACAATCAACACCAACAGCAAGCAGAAAAACCATGTCACAACAATGTTATGAACATTTTTCCTGAAATGTTCAAGATGGTTATCTAATGTCTCTGGCACTCTTTTTGTCATACAGGTATGCAGTATAATTCCAAATTTCTGTAACATCACCAGTGAAAACTGAATTATGACTTGGACATAAAAATAAATTGGTATAACTTTTCTGGACTGATGACCTTTTCTGGCTCTCACATATTTCTATCAGTTGTATGCGAGACCTTGTGCCAGCCACAAAATAACATACCAGTCTGAATTAAAACTGAAGAACATTGAAAGAAAACCTCAAGGATGGTTTCTAAAAACAAATAGTTGTTTAAGTCCATCCGTTACTGGATGACATATTATACATTATGCATATATCTACATATACCTACATATATGCACACGCCCCTCTATTAGCATGCACACACACACTTCATTTGTTTATGTTCACACCTGCATCGAGCTGAAAAATCTCACTGTCCAACAGAAAGTAAACAATCTAAGATAAAAATCAAGATGAAGAATTGTACCTCTTGGGGCATTGAAGTGTTGAAACTCTTAGGCACAAAATGGTATTCCAGCTGTATCTTTGGGAGGCCACACACAGGACTTTTTTCCTGACAGTTCATGAGGGGTATAAACCTAAAATTTTTAGGATGTTACAGATGTTCTTTAAGTCTTGTCCTGGACTATCATATTTTCTAAGTGACTGCTGAGTATAGAAGGCAAATACAGATATAAGATGTCAGCCCTAATACAGAAACCAAAGCAATGCTTCCATCAAAGAAATAGAAACAAAAGGTCATGTTTGGAGTTTGAACACGGCCCAATCTCTAACGCAAAGGAGTCCAGAGTTCTGTGAAATATCTGGCCTTACTACCAGATTTGTTACAATTTTTTTAAATTCATTTGGGAATCTTCAGGTTTTTCAACATAAATAAAAATTGATATCTGCGAAGAAAAATGGAGGATGAGAGAACATTTTCTTGCCTTTTCATCCTAAATGATGTAGGAGCACACATATAGGAATAAATGTTGAAGAAAAAAGAAAGGCAAGGGAGAGCAAACACAAAATGAACACAGGAAGTATACCTTTGTGATGAAATGTTTCTGAAGTTTACAGGAAAATCTGCTCCTTGTGGTTTACTGAACTCTGATCATTTTTCTTGAAGGATTAGTAGCAATTATCATTAAGGCTCAAGCATTTAACTGTGACTGCTGCAATAAATCTTATTAAAATAACTGAAACATACTTATTTTGCATGTGGCAACCTGTCTCTGAATCACAACCATCTGTACATAGTTATTGCCTGGTGCACACAGATGGCAGTAAAACAACTATAAAGCTATACCATTCTTTAATCATAACTTCTAACACAACTAAACAAAGTGAAATTTGAGTCAGACCATTAGCATTTGAAAGACTATATGACGACTGTAATTAACAAATACACTTTAGAATCCCTTTATAAAATGTTTTATTGGTTTCTGATTGAAAAAATAATAACACTTGCACTGGGCAAGTGTTTCAATCTTTGACAGCTCACTTAAAGAAATCATATGTTAACAATAGAATCACAGTCTTAAAGTTTTTATACTGCACAGTTCCCTTACAGATTTAAAATGACAGTGAAAGGTAGTAGAATAATTTATTCCTTCTTGCTTAAGGCACAGAATCATGAATGCTTCAGGTCAGTTACTGCAGGGCTACATTAAATCCCTGTCACTCCAAATCAGTTACAAAGTGAGCATCTGTACTCCCTGCTTAGCCCCCCAGATAAAAAAAAAAAAAAAAACAACACCACAACACACACACCACCAACCTCCATGTTACGTACAAATGCTGAGCCTCTAATGACACTCTAAATGAAGCCACCAGACAGTTTCATAAATGTCTGTCTTCTGCATAATATCCTAATACCTTCTATATCCACTACCATCTATTAGATAGAATAAGATCTTATTCAAGATTCTCATTCAAGATCTTAAAAGGGAACTCACAGGACAGGTTTTGAAACCTGTAACAGTGTTGGCAAAATAAGCTCTCCCACAGAGGCATACTAATATTTCCACAGGAACACGTCTCTGTTTTACCTAACAAAGTTCACTTTGTAAAGTAGTTCATCCTTAAACTCCTGCTCATGACCAAAGAATCTGTGGGCACAAGATCTTCCAAGTTTATCACCTCACTTTTACCTAAAGCAACTTGGCGAAGAACAGGGAATTAAGAACTGTTGCCATGGCTTTAAACTTTACCATTTATTATCCAGTAATATCATCCATTGCATCAACTTATAACAGGAATGCCTTTACCTTGTTACAAAAGCAAAGGCAAACTTGGTTCTATTTGAAATGAGCTAGAAGCCTGCACATGGTCAGTTGCATGGTTCATTTTAGGAGAGGTAGCTTGTCAAGCTATGGTGACTCGCTCCTAAGCCATTAATGCTTCAGAAAGCATTTTACAGAATCCTCTGTCTGGTTCATTGTGAAGATAGCTCTCAGAGAGATCAAAAAGGAACTGTAGAAGGCAGCAGGTCCCCAGATAAAGGCTGCTTGTACTATGTTGTAAGACTGTCAAAGCACCAGATGAAAATGAACAAATTTAGATTTAAAGTCCTTGAATAGGTTGTCTTGGTATTCAAATGGACGATGTGGTCTCTTAAAGTATAAACCAGCTATGGAAACATTTCAAAGTATATAAGAGAATTTTCATTAGGAAATTATTCACCAAGATGTCTACAATGTTCGTCTCTTACAAGCACCTTGTTCTTGCACAGTATTAAGCAGGCACATGTTTATCTCAGCCCTTTGTCAGTTCTGAGTACAAATAATAGGAGACAGATGTGGTGAATGTATATGTATCTTGTGAAGCATAATAGCAATTCCTTGATGGGCTTTGGGTAAGCAAGTGCCCTCCCTGGGGCATATTTGAACTGTTTGAGATTCTTTGCTGCCAGCTACACAGCTTGCTACCTGTCAGGAACTAGAATTGGCAGAAAACAGCTGGTAGAAATCAATGGATGTGCCAGTTCTGGTTCATCCAGCAGAGATACTATGGAACAGTGCCGCAATTCTGATTGGAATTAGGCAGCATAAACAGGTTTTATTTGCTCATAGCTTCAGTGCCTTCTCAGCCAGGGAATATTCAGGTTCAAATGATGTTAAGTGATTATTACATTTTAAAACCTGAAATTCACATAACAAGTAATACAGGAAAGCAGTTGTAAAGAAGAAAAAAGCCAGTTGCTCAATAACTTATACCACAAATCCCTGTCTTGTCTGTGACAAGAAATGTCAGCACTATTATTGGATGTGTCGGTCCTGGGAACATGAAAGAATAGCTCAGGGAATGCAAGAACAGTCTAATCTAGTGCTAAAAAAAAAAAAAATAAAGACCAGCTTGTCTTGACGGGTAACTCATGATAGAGCTGCAGAGCAAAGGTGTAGCATATGAGAGGATGAAGAAAGGACTGGCTAAAACAGAATTCAGAGGTATTGTCTGGGCACTGCCTTAGGATGCTGTTGGGAAAACCCCAGCTTAATTGGATATCTGCAAGGAATTTCAAAGCACAATGGAGAGTTTCTGCTTTACATCAGGCGTAAAAGCAGAACAATAACAAAATAGCAACATAGATGAAGAGGCTGGGTGATTGCCAAGAGGAGGCACACATGAAGATGAGTTACTCCATGCTTTCTTTGCCATCAAGTTCCTCCAAGCCTCCATGATTAGAGGTAAAGTTCAAGGAGAAAGACTAAGACCAGGGGATGAGGGGTTGAATCAGAGATTAACAGAGAGAACTTTATCTCCAGAAATTCACAGTTCTGGGCAGAAGGCATCTGAGAGAAAGTGGAGAGAAAAAGGCTGATGCCATTAAAGGGCTTCCTCTACTGTTTTTTAAAGGTGATAGAGATCAGGGGAGATCCCTGAAAACTGGAGATGGGTAAACATCACAGTCATCTTCAAAAAAGGCCAAAAAAAGGGACCTCCAGGGCCAGTCAACCTCATTCAGTCAGGAAAATCACTGAACAAATTCTCCTGGAACACACCTTTGGTGTTGCTTCAGAGAAAAAGATAGCTGTTGGAATTATCAAGAAAAAATCGCATCAGACCAACCTCCTTGCTTTCTATGAAGAAAAGTGTCTGGATCCGTGAGTAATTAGAGAGCAAAAGACATCATTCACCACAGTTTTCAGTGGCTTTCAAATGTCTCCTACAGTAGCCTTGCATTCCAGGTTAGGCTGTTATGGCCTGGGTAGATGGAAAACCAGAAAGTTATATGGTTAGGCTTCAATGGTATGCATGAATGGGTTATGTTCTACCTTGACGGCAATAACAAAAGGAGTACTGCAGCAGTATCTTTGGAGAGCTGTCCCATTTAATACCTTTATCAATGACCTGGAAGAGTCAGTGGATCGCACCGTCTCCAGTGTTGCAGATGACACCAAGTTAATGGGACCAGATAATAAGCTTGAGAACAGTGCCATCAAACAGAGGCACTTAAGACAGGATAGCATTAACAGCCTATAGAAACCCTATGAAATCCAGAAAGGATAAGTGCAAAGTCCAGCACATGGAAAGCAAGAACCACTTGTACCAATACAGGCTGGCAAGAAGCTGTGTTGAAAATAGGACCCTGCTAAAACAGCAAGCTGAAAGCAAGTCAGCAATGTGCCCCAGCAACAAGGCAAGTCTGCTGTCCCCTGAGCAGTATTCACAGCAGCATAGCCAACAGATCAACGAAACTACTGTTCCTCTAGTCAGCAATTCCACCACAGGTGGAATATTATATGCAGCATCTTTTTTCATGATGAATAATGTTGATTATAATGCCTTCAATGTGCGGACACCAAAGAAGTCACATGCTAGATGGCAGACCAGCTGAGGCAACTGGGTTTGTTCAGCCTGGAAAAGAGTATGGGATCGGAGAGGTTTAATAGTAGCCTTCTCATACCTCCCTGGAGCTATCAGAGGAATCACAGAAATTACCATGGAATGGTCCAGGACAGGAAGATGAGAGACAAAGGGTATAGGTTTTTAACTGGATATAAGGCAGTATCTTTCACACAAGAACAATCAAGAAGCCTAGCCGGTATAAAAAATGGTTGTATGGCTTCCATCCTTGGAGGTTTTCAAGATGTGACTAGATATTTCCCAAAAAAATTTTGATCTTACAGCTGCTTCATTGAACTAGATGATGTCTGAAGATCCCTTCCAACCTGAACGATCCCAGCAGAGCACTATGGTTCTAAGGAGTCACCTGCAAGGGTTTCCTCTGGTGCACATATAGCGCACTGTTAAATTTACAGAACCTGTGCAGGTCAGGTGCAGCGTAGATCACCAGCATGCAAATTCACACTGTGTATCAGTAACACACATAGAGAACGCAGAGTCCGCCTGGGTAAGACTACTGTTTTTGTAGTGACCTTTACTGTAACAATAGTCAGTAGATATGTGGGAGACAAAGCACCCACTTACCTAAAAGGGAACCCTAAACTTGACTAATTGGGTTGTCATTAATTATTTATGAATTATATTAATTTATAATCTATTGCATATAAATTACTATAATGTATTTGTTATATAAATTTGCAATTAATAATCATTTACAGTACTGAAATTAAAGAATTTGTTGCAGAGAACACATCACAAGCATTGTCTTCCAATTAGACATCCAGTAATTTTATAAAGATCTTTGAGAGCTGATAGCAGGTAAAAGAGAGATCTGGTCAATTTGCCAATATTTATTTTATGGTTCACAGGCAGAGAATGAGGACTCTATTCTGTCATGCATGTTCTTTAAGAAAACAACGCTTTCAAGGTCACTAGAGCTATAACCAACAATTTTCAAAATACATTTTAGAAACAACAAAATCATTATATAAGCCATGTATAGGTAAAGGGAAGTTTTTTTATGTAATTGTTCCCTGGTCTTCAGACATCACTGAAACACTGTCACAGCTGAAGAATGGAGCACAGCATGTTCTAACTAAGCACCACCAACAACAAAATCAGGACTATGATGGTTTAGAAGAAAACAGGAAGCTCCTTTTTTAAAAAAAATGTAAAGGAAATCAGTAAGAGCAACCTGATGAAAACTAATGCTGTAAGAATTACAAGTTGGAACAGAACTTACTACAAGCCTCAAAATCTAGAAAGTTATAAAAAATCTAATTGAAAACAAAGTATTGATTTAGTAGAGCAGAAGACCAAGATTTTCATTTAGGTTTTGGTTATGTGAATCACTGAAAATCTAGCACTATTTGTGATCAGGCTGCTATTCCATGTTTTCATCTGAAATGCACTATATTTAATACTAAAGTGCCTCCCAGTCACCATGCCAACGCTTTGCTGCTTTTGCATCCTTTGATACCTGTTATTCTACCATGACCTCCACATTCAGTCCAGCTTAATTATGCTTCTGTCCTTCTATGCCTTCTTTTATCAAGATCTTTATCTCCTTCTGAAACTATACATCACATCTTTCTCCCTTCCTCCATTAGCCTAACATTTGTCTGCAAATAATAGCTTCAATTAAAGTGAAAAGCTTATACTACTCAAAAAAAAAAAATGATTTTACTGATGTGTCTGATAGCTCCTTAGGTAACCATGCAAACTTGAATGCCTTTCTTTTGTCTCTTCATCAGCACATTACCTTCTGCAGCTATTATTTTATTTCAGGATGGTAGAATAAATTTGCTACAAAACCAGTTTCTTTTTGTTTTGTGGACTACCACTTGCATTATTTGAAATCATGTGAAATGACCATGCTCATTTACTCTAACTGATGATCTTTCCCTAAAATGCAGCATGGATGTCTTTGCTTTTTCAGACAAACAGGAAGGTATGACAAATTTAATCATGTACTCTAGTATTTACTTCACCCAATGCAATTGGGAATATACTTACTGAGATCGGAACTTCTAATGTGGGGAATTCTTCATTCATTGAAAAATTGGAAAGAAAAATACACATCAGGACCATGCATTTTACCAGTTCTGGAATGAACTGATGGCGAGAACTAGAAAACAAAGCTCAGTAATCATGTAAGTCAAGCTCACTAGCTTTTGGTTGGAAAAACAAATAAGTTAAATGAGGCACTTAGGCTTGCAGAAAATATCCCTTGACATATTCATATGTGGGGATTTTGTGCATCATTCTCTAGTAAATCTAACCACTGCAGGCTAGATATGCAGAAAAGGGGGAGGGGGGGTCCTTCTGTTAGCTCATGAAGTCAACAATGAATGTGTCTGCGAAATGAACTGCTAGGCAACCCACCTGTGAACTCTCCACTAATAAATACATAATATAAGCTTTTCAGTAAAGTTCTTATCTTGAAAATGGAAGGCAAACTTTTACCATTTTAAGATTTATGCTTTTCTGCAGAAGTCTTTCTAATATAGAAAAGAACTTCAGAATGGTTTGTCTGATGCTGAAATACTATAATTCAAAATTTTCAGGAATCGTGTCATCTGTTCTCCACAATAAACAAGTGCCACTGTATAAGAAAATCTTTCCTTTTGCATGTCCTCTGCCCATTTTAGGCTATTGTTAAAATAATTTTAATGATAAGCTTGTAAAGTTCATGCAAAGTTCTCCCTCTAGCACACTTTTTAATTCCTATAAAATCTGATCCTTTCTAGGCTGGCATAGAGAGATATTCAAAGTCTTGTAGCCTTTGCATCACTAGTGATGTCTCAGCATTGAAGATACTCACATTTACTGTTGCAATCAGAATAATACCCATTGCTAGAATACCAGATCTAATATTCCTTACTGAATCTTTATTGGTACTTCTTTGCTGGGCATTTATTGTGTCCAATGCCAAGTGAACAATTCTTGTGTTGCTTTTACCAAGAAGAAGAATGCTACCAAATAATAGCAGTAGCACTATATTCAAACTGTTCCAGATTACACCTCCTGAGCACTCCAAGAACAGCCAGTCAGCCCTTAAATAAAAAACTCTTTCACCAGAAGGTCACATTGACTTCAAATGCCGTTGGTAATATCTCCTCCATATTGTGATTTCTTCAAAGAGAGTAAAATAGAATCATTATGCTTAGAAAATACCCAGAAAAAGGAAAATAAATTGGAGGTGGTTATCTTCTCTATATTTTTAAGTCCTTTCCCCTCTAAGGTGTTATTGCAAGCAGAAGGGGTTCTGTTTCACATCTATCCATTCCTGGGTTTTATTATTTTTTGTTGAAGTACCATAATGGATGCCAGAAGTATCTGGTTTTGGGTAGGTATCTGACCAAAAAGCATACACCTCCATGGTTCACTATCTATTGTATCACACATTCAAAGCTATTAATCTGTCATTAATCTGTACAGAATTTACCCTATTTAAACTTTGAAATTATTAATTTATTCTGTACCACCTTTATATTATGACAATCTCAGGGAGCAATAGCAACATTCTTTTTCCTCTTTTTCCATCAGCCCTCTCACATGACTTACAGAAGGGTAAATGAGTTTAATAAAATTACTAAGCCTTAAAAGACATTAAAATTTTTATTTGAATGCTGTGAAATATAACAGTGTTGCTGACTAAAGGTTGATGGAGAATTAACTGGATTTCTAAGTGAGAAGCAGACTACAGCTTCCAACTTCCAGGACTCTTGGGCCAGATGCTCAGCTCAAAGCCAGCATTTTGTGAAGGCACTCTCCAGGCAGACTGAGTACCCTCACAAGGCTGTGCTTCCCATGCTGTCAGTGGACTGGGAACAGCTGCTTCAGTTCCTGGTCAGAAAGTTGCTCTTATGTGAGAATGGCAGAAGAACTTATATATCTGGATAACAGACACTTTCTCCTTCAAACCTCTCCTAGTCACCAGCTGTAATTTCCCTTGTAGCTCTAAATAGCTTTAGCATATATCAGAGAGCAAATGTGCTCCAGCAGAACTACCCAACAGGTTTCTGTAGCTCAAGAAAGTTGAAAAGGAGCTGAGGTTTCTGTGGATCCAATTCACTGAAGTTAGCAGTGCTATCAAAGCAGCCTACACACAGCTCTTTGAGTGACCTAAGGAGACTCCTCAGCATTTCTCCAGGAACCACAAGGGAGTGCAGGCACACAGTTCCAGAAATCAGTTCCTGTAAGTTTTTTGTTTTCTTGTTTTACCTTACTCTATTTGAATGCCCGTAGGCACAATGCGGTAACATTTGTGCCATATCTCCCTGCTTTGCAGATACCCTATCTAATCCATGAGGCTCCTCTGAAAAAAAGGTAATAGTTTGGGTTTTTTTCTCATTTGGTTGCTTGATTCATTGTTTGCTGCAGAAAGGCCTAGTGTGTTTTTAAGTGTGGTGGCAGAGACTCCAGAAGCATTCTTACATCTCACTCAAGGAAAAAGCAACTTGTACATACATGCAAAATCACTTTAGCTGAGTTTGCCCAGAGCTCTCTGGGCAAACACTATTAATTCTATTGTGAAAATATAAAAGGCCTGTACAAAAAACTAGTTTGACATAACTGGAGGTGGTGGGGTTGATGTCTCCCTTAGTTTCCACTTTTAATATTTTAGTTAACTCAATCTTACTTCTACTCCATGATTTATTTTAAATTCTTGTTCTTCAATTAATTTAAAGGATGATTGTAAATAAAAGAAAGCAAAAATTTTTATGACACAAGGTTTTCAATTCCTTAAAATGTCTACACTGCTTTGATTCATAACTTCCTGAAATTTATTCTGTGAGGACAGCAAAGTCTCAGACTACAAAATTACTGCAGATTCCCATTGAGGTGCATATTCTTATAAGCAAAAGAAATACCTAAAGGAGATCACTTAGGTAATACCGTAAACTTTAGCCAGTAAAGATTATTAGATTCCAAACAAGGGTAATTAAACAAAACTATTGCCCATATTCTCTCCATCAGCAACCCTAATTTTATCTAGTAAGTGTTCTATAAAAAAACAAAGAATTTTGAAACTGTTCAAGTAACACAATCAAACATGGACAGTGTTAGACTGCATATAGACAACATACCCATTCTTCTTCAGCAGAAAGCTAAAGGCTTGATTTTCTATCAATCATAGAACCATAGAATGGCTTGAGGTGGAGAGGACATTTATAATCATCTAGTAAGCTTTTCATTAAGTACTAAAATTAAGATCATCCTTAAGCTTTTTTCTGGAACTTATCTATATATTATAGTGGTTTTTTAGCAAAATAATTTAGACTATTTTTATTAGTATGAAGTTCACATCCACAGACTGTGGAAGCTGGAGAAAGGAAGTAATTTTGTGCACAAAGATATCTAGTCCTCCAGGTGAAACCTAATGGTTGTATTAATAGTTTCAATCAGGTACACTGAAATCAGTGTCATGGACTACCAAAGGGCTGGACCAAGGACAGCATTTATTTCAATACATTTCACCTTCACTCCTGGGCTAAAATTTAACTCACTTCTTGAAAATGTCAGACATATTTCTTTGGTAGGAAGAATAGACTCAAGCACCCTTGGAATCAAGCATTCTGGGAAACAAGCATGTTTCTATATCCACAGTTCTTTACCTTGCACAATGAAAAAAATATAGGCATGAAGTTCCCTAGCAATGTTGCTGAGGGCAGAACATGGATATTCTGCTAGTCTTCTACACTGCAACTTACCAAAAGGCAAAAGTGGGATAAAAAAAGGGGTGGAATACTTGTGTCTTATATCACAACTGTATCCTACTGTATATCAGCATCATGGACTTTACATCAATGTACTGATGTACATTGAGGTGATGGAACACCCAGCAACTTTCACATGGTTTCTGAGGAGATGTTGCATATATAGGTCCACTATAAATACATGATGTTTGCAGTTATTGTGCCATTATAACTTCCCTTTTGTAATTTCCAGGACTCTAAGTGAAATTACTGCTCACTGGAAGAGCTTGATTTAATACCTAAAAACCTGCATGGGAAAATGGTTTAACTGCTCTAGCCAGGGAAAGATTTCTCTGATCATGGGGTGGGACTAGATTTTCATTGACATCTCTGTCTCCCATTCATGTAATGCCTTCATCATAGTTTACATTAAATTATTCCACTCCATCAGAAGATCTTATTCCTACCCAGATGGCAGTACCAATTCAGAATGCACAATTTCAAGAAAGCAGATGGGAAGAGAGGCTGTTAAACCTCTGGAATTATCCCAACTATACTGTACAACACAACTGGAAAAGAAAAAAAAATTAAAAGGTTGTTTGGAGATAACCAGATAATAGAGGGCCAAAGAGAAGTGAATTTAGCCACAGAATGTAAAATCATCCTGAAGTTTAAATGAAGGGGAAAAAAAAAAGCCCATATTTCTCTGTCTTGGAAAAAAAAAATAACACAAGGTTCTACAAAGTGTTTAACATGTTCAAGAAATGAGAAAGAAGGAGGTGCTTTAGCTTATTTAGAAGATTGTTTACTTACAGAGTAGAAATCACCCTACAAACATAAACAGTTAGGTTTTGGGGTTCTTTTCCTGATTTTCTAGAATACTAATTTATCAAAATGTTGGGTGAGAACATTTTGGTTGTTGCTAAATCCCAATAAGACTCAGAAGGCTCTGCCTGGCATCCCGCCACCCTGTCCATCTGGCCTCCTGGCCACCTGTCAGGCAGCCTGCTGCAGAGAACACACCTCTGAGCTCTTTGCCCCCAGCACCCCAGGAACACTGCACTGAACAGGACCCCCAAATCCTTGGGTTTCTGCCTGGCAGGCGATTAGAGATGACCCAAGAAGCCCCAGAAACTCTCTCAGTATTTCACAATGAAATGTCACTCTGACCTTCTCTAAGCAAAATGTCAGAATTTTCATTACATGGAAAATTTCAAAATGTCATTTTGTTGCAGTTCTGAACAGTACTATTTTTAATTTCCACAGGACAGGAATTCCGGTGTCTGTTTAACTCTTGTCGGTACACAGCCTCCTTTCTAGAGGAACCTAGGCTCAATAACTTACTGTCTAATGTTTCAAAGGCTTTTTTTAAACAAGCAAGATGGTGAATCAGAAGTCAGGCACACCATTCTCAGTTTTGTGCTCAAAAAGTAGTTCCACCCCTCCTACTGTATCTGTGTTCAGAATAATCTTCCAGAGCTTTCCTAACATTGCCCAAGACCATCAAAACTTTATTAGCACCACTGTATCAGTTCTAAAGGACACAAATTCTAGCAGAACTTCAAGATGAGTTCCACAAAAATTTCATTACACTAAAAAAGTAAAAGAGCAACTCATGTAAAAAGAAAAAAATAAAACAACTACTCATGGTTAGAAAATGTATGACACCACTGCCGTCATTCCAGTTTGTGACCGAAACACTGTGCTCAAATTGTGTTAAAAATTGCCTGTTTAACTGAGTAAATCAACATAAAAATGGTCATTTCTGAGATACAAAGGTATTTAATTGCCAGACTCAACAGGAAAACGCAAGCTGATGAGAAGGCACAGAAAGTGATTATTTGACCTCTCCAGCCACATACGTGCTATCTACTTGATGCAGTCTTGTCTTGGGAGACACAGCATCTTAGCCACCAGACCTGATATACAAGACAAGGACAGCTCAGTGCCTGAAGAATATTAATTCTTGAAAAGACTGCTACACTATCATTCGTTGGCATACTTCCAGCAGAACTCAGCTATTTTAGCATTCACAGCTCCTCCAGTTAATATTCTTTGACATCCATCCTGAACAGATGTTATTACCGAGGTTATCTATAGTTCTGTCTTCTCTGCTGATGGAATGGGAAGGTTTGGAAGGATGAGCGCTATAGGCAGCAGCAACATTCATTTTTGTCTACTCAGTCCTTAATCAGTTTTATTCCTCATCACCTCCTTTCCACATTACCTTTCTAGCTGTTGCCGGTTTAAACTTTTCTTCAAAAATATAAAAGTGTCATTGTGAATATCACTTTGTTCCTTTTTTTCCATCTAAACTTCTAGTCTNGTTTGGACGCCTTTTTTTTTTTTGTTCCTTCTCTGTTTAAGCTACTCCTACTCATCCCATCCAGTATCATCACTGGTATAGCGATAATAGGCAAGGGAGGGACCACATGCTGTTCTAAATAGCTCTGGATGAGGTCACATTCATGCAATAGAAGCAATAGTGGAAGAAGAATTGACAAGAGAACGATGTGGAAGATTGCGGGGGATAGGCAAAAAATCACCACAATGAGACTAAGCGTACAAGGAAGTATTTTGTCACTGCTCTGATATATACTTTCTAAAGCAGAACAAGAGACAAACCTGTATTTTTGAACTGTAACTAACAATAAGATCAATCAATAACTTTTAAACCACAGAAGAGGGAAAGACAGAAGACAGTTTTGCAGAAACGTAATTGTATGGTTATGAGCCAAGTTTGCACATATCAATCATACAAAGGTATGAGTAAATCACCAAAAAACACAAAAAGCTTCTGAATGCAATTCATCTGCACATTCACCTGCAGCAGGCATTTGATCCACTGCAGATGTAATGCAAGCCTTATTTACAAATTTGCTTCGTGCTTCCCTTTAAAATAAAGATGTACAAAATATTTACATTTACAGAATATTAGGTTCAGTGGCAACACCACAGCTTGAAAGGACTTTCAGAGAAGAACTTTTACTGAAATCTATCAAATATGCACTACTGAGGTATACGTTTGTCTTCCTTTCTTCCCCTGCTGAAAATTCGATCAATGACAAGAAAAAACAGCAGGCTTTCTCTGCCTAATCCCCCTTTTCTATCTCCAAACAGACTCTCATAGGAGGCACTAGAATTTACTGCCATTCTAGCCCCTTGGTACCACAAAAATAACGATTTTCTCCTTGTTAATTTCTGATGAGATTTTGTAAGAATTGAAAACCTTCAGTAACCTTGTTCTGGCATGTGTGCTTGCAGATTCCCAGTAACTGAATGCCTTCTGACTGAGACTGCTCAGTACAGTGGATGTTCATGCTGTTTGGCAAATTTCAGTATTTTGTTTGTCCACTCCTAGAAGCAGGATATATTTTGATTGCATAGCATTTAAGCCAACATCTGCTGGGGTTCAGAGGGCACTGCCAGGCTTATCTCTCAGAATTTGCCTTTTCCTCACAGAGTCTAGGTCAGTTGTACTTTTGCTGCCAAATTTAACTTCCATCTCAAAAGTATTTAGCAGAAAATGAAGTATTACGTTATATTCTTATTAAGGCTATTAAACCTTTATTTTCCTGTGAATAGATGATGGGTATAGCTGGGACATACAAGTGATAAATTAAAGCAACTTCAATGAACAAATGAAAAATGAAAGGAAAATATAAATTTGTAAAGTGTGTGACTGCATCTGAGTTATGTTCCCAGTATATTTACAAAGGTAAAATATTGATTCATAAGACAAACACAGACCCAGTACAAGAGTTTCAGGGATCCTATTCCTTAATTTTGAGTATTTATTACATTCCTACCTTTCCGAATATACATACATACACTCAACACTATACGTATATTACACTGGTTCTCATGCATTCCAAATTAATAAATAATTAATGAGAAGTAATTTTCCATAATTATGCATTATGAAATAAAGAGATATTTAAAAATAGAGGAAGAGACAGTGAATAAAGCTGTATTACAAAACCATAAATATGCCTGGCCTATTATTAACCTCACAACAAACTGAGTGCAAAAATTGACCACTCAACTTGCGTGTTAAAACTAATCAGAAAAAGACAGAAAAAAAAATGCTATGTTTTGAGTAACCTTTTTTCCCCCTCTGTGCTAGAAATACTATAAGTATAAAGTAGATTTTTTTTGTATTTGACCTCTAAAATACTTTCTTTCTCTCTTTCTTTCTCTCTCTCTGTCTCTCTTTCTTTTTCTTTCTTTCTTTTCCACTGTCTAAGTAATCTTTATTTTTTCAAACAGTTCTTTGAGGAAATATGAAATTTTTTTTTTAAACTGAGAGACAACATTTCAGTTCTTCCTTTTTAAATCCAGGTGCTAAAATCCAGGCTTACCTGATACTCAGTGCTGTGCTAGAAGCCCTGCAGACTCAGACACCAGTGCCAGAAGTACAACTATACTAACATTTAATTTTTTTAAATTGTATGCTCCTGTTGTCACTTTCACTCTGTGAACTGCAGAATTATTTTTGCACAGACAACAGCATTCAAAAACTCTTTAACACCTGCAGCCTTACCAAGCTGAATTGAAACATACGAGGCAATGGTGGTGATGTGATGTCTAGTCCGTGAATATAAGAGCTGTTTTAAGTTGCCCTAATTGCTTTTGACCAGAAACATATTATTTTTTATTGCCTACACTGCCAGCGGTGCAGCACTGTGGGAGGGGGTGCCTGCAGCAGCTCAGCTCCCCGCAGTGTGAGATGGTGGAAGCACTACCTGTCCCCGGCTTTACCCTGCATATCAAGGGTTCACAATAAAACAGTCCTGACACTGACCTCTCAAAGACCCAGCAGCTGAAACAGCCTTAACAAGGTATTAACACAGCAACATGCCCTGTAAACTATTACCAGCTGCAGGCTGGGGAGGGGAGCCAGAGAAAGAGGGAGAGAGGAAGGGACAAGGAGAGGGAGATAGGGAGAAAGAGAAACAGGAGGAAAAGTTAGAAAAGGGAATGTTTGCATCTGGGGGAGTATTGGCATATTCTTCTAACTCTTCTGAATTTACCTTGTAGTTGCACAGCAAGTCATGCTGAGCTAAGGGTCAGCTGTGTCTTATACTTCTAATGTCTTGCAGTGCCTGAACTGGTTTCTCTGTCAAGTCCCACCAAACCACACCATGCTGCTTTAGCAATAACAAACATGCTCAAAACAACTCCAGAGAAAGTAGAGTTTATTTGCCTTAATTACAGGTGGCTAGCAGCCTGCTGAGCAAAGAGAAAGCTGCAAGTGGGAATACAATAGCCCATGCACAGTCTCATATCATTTTATGAGTCTAGTATAAGTAATGGTATATTTCCAGTGCAATCCAAATTTACAGGTGGTCTACCTGCAATATATAATTAATTAAGATAGATTTACTTCACTGGCAATTCTGCCTTTGGGTCTCTTGGGGCTCCATCACTGTGCTAATCAGAAATACTTTAGAATACGGAACCTCAATGTCATTTTACATTCTGCTGAGCGCGTGTATTATTTGCTATGCAACAGTGCTCAACATGGGGTTGTTGCTACAGTGCCTAAAAACATAGTTCAATAGTAGATTGCCTGTCACAGTTGTGTCACTGGAATTCAAGGACAACCCACCTAGGAGCTCCAGCTGCTTGAATACTGACACAAGATGTCAGAACTCAAAAAGTTAATATTTAAATGGTTTACAAAAGTTAACATTTAAATGGCTTATAAGAGTACCAAGAGCTACAGTAATAAATATCAAGGCAAAGATTGCTGGATGGAGAAAAAGCCTCTTTGGCTTCAGAGGGCATTTTATTCTATACTGCTGTTTGTACTCTGATACAGCTGATTCTAGTTTCTAACTGGTCCAGTATCCCCATACTGACAAAGGTTCTTTTGACCCACTCTGGCAATGGCCAGAAAATCAATCCTGAGAGAAAAACATTTACATGAATAACAAGTAGCTGAATAGCTGCAATGCTTTTTATCAAGAGGTATGGCACTTATTAAGTCTTCAAACAGGATGGGAATGGAGCTGCATCATGTCTTGCAATTCACTTTAAGAGCACAGCTGAATTATTTGTATGCATTATCTTTCATTGTCTGATCAGTTGTCTGGTGGGTGGGCAAAACCAATACCTTGTGCTAGAGGCTAATCAGTGATCTCAATTAATAAAGAAAAGAGAGCTGAATTTGAAATTTCAGTAAAGACCCTGTAGTCATAAAAGATGACCAATATTTAATATAAATAGAAATAATTTGTATTAATTTAAACTGGTGTTTATTGCATTGATTAATCAACTTGAAAGAAAAGTTGTTAGCATTCACAGCATAAAAAGATGTTAGCAAGGGAAGAGATCATTGTATATGTAACAGTCTGTAAAGACAACGCTTTTATTTACTTACACAGTTAGCTTCCATTTGAGTTTGACATTTTATGCTTCAAGGCTTAGGTCTTTTGAAGATACTTACATGTCTTAAATGAGGCTCAGAACTGAGCAATCAGTTCTGGATGAGTGGTATGAAACATTCTGAAAAAGCATTTTTTCACTTATAACTAGGTGTCCCTGCCCTTATCACCTATATGTGTTCCTTTTGTTCACTCTGATGCCTACTAATTTTTCAGTTTCAACCCTTTAAAATGAATGATGCATTTGGTGCTTACATGATGTACGTTACAGTAGAGACTCTATGGTTAACAACTAACAATAATAACATTTTTGAGAGGAAAAAGGAATGGAAGCCAACTAATAAGTGAGGGAGACTGATTTCACAGTCTGGATTGTAAGGCATTATTTTACCAGCTGCACTGGAAATCACAACTCTGCAGACAAAGTCAGATCTCACTGCAGTGGCAAAAACTGTTGGTCAGGTGGTAGTTTGTCATTGTTTGTCCTTCACCCTTTGTCCCTGAATTGATGCAAAAAATAGAGCCAAAAAGTACATGCGCATTTTTTCAGAAATGTGTAGCAAGGACGGAGAGAGTTCAGTTGTTTGAGACAGAAGAATAAAAGACCAAAACTTATAAGGAAAAATAATAAGAAAAACAGCATTCAGAGGGACTACATAACAGGAAAAGAAAAGTGAGGTGGGAGGAAGAGAAAAGGAGACTGTAGTTGGATGAACCATGGAAAAAGGTGGGCAGGGTAAAATGCTTAACATAACAGAGTGAAGAGGAACATGACAGAAAGGAAAATCTGGTTGAAAAAAAGAAAAATAAAAAAATTTAAAAAACATACCAAAAATAGAAAAGAGTGAAAAGGAGTTTTTAAAAACCACTGAGAATAAAAGTAAGTTTTTATCATGGCAGTTATAGAGAAGAAAGGTACATCAAAGCATGGGAAGTGAAAAGCAGAGAAAATATTAAAACAATTAATTAAGGAAATAAAAAATAAAATGGTCCAGGCTGAGATCAGCTTCTTTTATTTGGGGGGGGAGGGGCGGGAAAAGCTGTAGATTAAGTTTAAAAATTAACAAAGCCTCTAGTCTATTATTTGACGATATTGAGCACAGTAGGCAATAGTCCCAGTAGTATACC
>WBMV01005982.1:40136-55394 GCA_013396655.1 Campylorhamphus procurvoides | reverse complement strand
CCTTGGAAGAGGGAACAACAGGGAGAGTGACAGCGACACTGGGGATAAAACTTTATGAAATATAGGGGAGAACTGCAAACTGCTGTAAATGATACACTCGAGATCGAAAGCAATTTGTATAATAGCATCAGAAGAACAAAGAGAAATTCTTTCTAGTAACTACTCAAAAAAAGGCTGACATTTATGGACTGTAAATTCATGAGCAAAAGAACTAACTTTTTTTTTTAAGTTGTAGAAATGACACTGAAAGCAGGGGATTCTTTCTTTTTCTTTAAATCATAGACTCATAAGTTTAGATTGGAAGGGACCTTAAAAAGGATCTGGTTCCAACCCCCCAACATGGGCAGGAAATAAAAACATAAAATGATCAGGATTAAGAGAACTGAAGAAGCTTCATGACAGTCCATTATAGAAAAAAACATTTTTTTTTTCCATTTCTCATTCACGTTGGTCATGTGCTGTATAAATCCAAAATGCTCTAGTCAGAAGTGACAAAGTGCATATTTGCCAGAATGCTCAAAACCCCTTTAATTCTTGCTACAGGATCACAAAGACCTCTATTACAGCCTTCCAAAGAAAGATAGGCCTGTAATAACCTAGAAGAAAGTTTGTGACAAACCAGCAAGATTTTAGAGTAATCAGATTGCATAGAAGAAAAGAAAACTTCTATGAAATAAGACAGTTTTCCAGCCTCCCACTCTGCCTACAAAAAACACTAGCCCTCTAAAGCTACTTTCAAAAATAAAAATTTCTGGAGGTGTGGCTGTCATTTTATAATTTTACGGCTCCTATAAGAAATTTGAATATTTCTCTGATACTGCAATCCTCAGTAGTTTTGGTTATTAGGTGCCCTTATTTTTTTCCCTCTTTATGAAGTGTTTATCTGTCTACATCCACTGGATATGTGAGGAAAGAAAGAAGCCTGTAAGAGAGAAGCTAACTTTCAGCCACAGTTTCTGTGGATTTAGGCTGATGAGATACCTTAAGAAGGCCTTAATAATCTGCCACAATTCACAAACTCTTAGTTTTTTAAGATGACGGCTACCCAGCTCTTCTGTGATTAGCAGACGCGATTTGCAAGGGCTCTATTCATTCAAAACAATCTGCAACCTTTGATGTCAAAGAAGCTGTGGAGTGGATGACTGCAAGCTGCAGAGGGTCACACATCTCTGATCTGCACACAGCCTTATCTATTCATCAGAAATTCATCCAGGGCATGGAAACTTTTTCATTTTCACTGCACGGGCCTCAGAAAGCCAAATGGCATGGGAAATTTAATGTAAGTCAGTCTCACATTCCCTGACCATGAATGTGAAAAAATTAATCCTCTGCAGCTAAATACTTTTGTAGTCATTTGGTATAAAAGGCAATGGTCTGTCACTTATATCCTACGCTAAACCAGTAATGAAATCTTGAAAGAGAAAGCGGAGAGGTGGGGGGGGGAGGGGGGCAAGGGAGGTGGCAGGCATTTTACCACCACAGTGAAGCCAAAATTAGGCCATTTCTTTACTACTCTGAACCAATTTGGGAGTTAGCATAATTGAATTCACAGCATTATTCCCAGTAGCACAGAATGCAAGCAGACCTTGAGAAGTCAGGTGTGATGGCAGACGTATTTAGTGACATCTGCAGAGCTTTTGCCCTTGCTTCTTTTTCCTCATTTTCACCACTGACTGAAGGACTGCAGCAATATTTAATATCAGGGTTCTTTTCATTTGGTCTCACTCCCCTAACTTTGTCATAATCATATTAAAGGAAAATGGAGCCTTGAGGGTCTCCATCAGACACGGACAACTAGCACTTGCTTATGATGTCTCTTCTTGCTTCACAGGTTCCTTGGGGCAGACAGTTCAGTAGAGGGTAGAATTATAGAACTACAGAATGGTTTGGATTGCAAGGGACCTTAAAGACTATTTAGTTCCAAGCCTCCCTTCCATGGACAGGGACAACTTCCACTAGGCCAGGTAGCACAGAGCCCCATCCAGCCTGGTCTTGAACTTCCAGGGGTGAGGCATTCACAGCTTGTCTGGGAAATCTGTGCCAGTACCTCACCACCCTCACAATAAAGAATTTCTTCCTAATATCTGACTTAAACTTGCCCTCTGCCAGTATGAAGCCATTTCCCCTTGTACTATCACTCCATCAAAATTCCCTTGCCAAAACTACCTCTCCAGCTCTATTGTAGTCCCTTTAAGTACCAGAAGGGGCACTAAGGTCTCCCCAAAGCCTTCTCTTCCCCAAGCTGAACAACTCCAACTCCCTCAGTCTGTCTCCATAGTGGAGGTGCTTGAGTCCCCTGGACATCTTCATGGCCTTCCCTGGACTCACCCCAGAGAAATGACACAAGTGCCAAATGTATGTATTACAGTGGTCTTCCAGTCACGATTATAGATAGTAAATGCAATAACAATATGACAAAATACTTAATCTGTCATTGAGAGGAAATCAGAATACATGAACAGTGATAAGGCTCTCTTACTGTTGCCTCAAAAGTACACGAGTTATGATTGTCCTTAGTATTCATGACATGAATTATGTCTATAAATGGTCATCAAAAAACAAAAGGAATGTGGTCTTGTACATGCTGTGCACTTAATATTCTCAGGAACAGATATGCTGAGAATGTACTTCATAAAAAATAATCTATTTTCATCCTTTTAATTTTTTAAAAAAGGAGCAAAAGTTTGTTGATATTGTGAAATATGGGAGATTGGCTTCTGATGAAAAATCTAAATATTAAAAAAAATCCAAAACAAAGATCAGAAACATTTATCAGAAGAGTTCATGTTTCTGATAAATATTTAAGTATGAAAGGCAGAACCACTGAGAACAGTAAATACTTTATAGCTGGCACTTTGTCAAAACTATAAGTGGTTCTGCCTTTGAATTTTACATCATCACTAAATTTACAGTCATTTTATAAGTGGCACAAGACAAGAATTACTTCTTTCTAAATCTAAACCACGTAATAAATCTAACATCTGGATTCCTCTTATTGTCCGTTATCATCTGATGACAATGCCTTTTACCTTCATTGTCTTGACAGAAATATGATATGTAAAATCATAATGTCACATCACTCACTATGATTTAATACTATCCAGCCCATACCATTTTAATCAATCAACATTGTCGCTTTTTAGTGTAATGATTTTCTGGTGGATTCCCTGTGTTTAATATGATATATATGTCTTATCAGCAGTTGATTTACTATTTCATTTCAGAGTCTAGCAGCTCAGAAGGCCATTCTTGCCTCCTTCAGACACCACTGGAATTAGAAAATAAGCATCATTTTAGGTACTATTCAAGAACTAATTGTGAAAAACAACTGGAAGATATGAAATTATTTTTATCACAAACTAAAGGTGCCTGCAGAAAAGAAAGACAAGTAAATAGTGAGAAATAATGGAACTGGAAGAAAATGCCTTAACTAAAGCAGTAGAGCCAAGCAAAAGCGTTTTGGTTTGTTTTTTTTTTAAGATCTTCAGTATACCCAAAGAGGCACAAGCATTCTTAATTGGACAATGCTATTGCTATTGTTGAGCTCCACAATTTGCTTTTAAAATAATCTGAACTGCACAGAGGGTTTCTCTGAGGAAAGGAGCCCTTTTCATTATGTTTCTCTGAATATTATATAGTCTTATTTATTATTCACAGCAGACTACTGCATTTTTGTCTTAGACAATTTCAAGATAAACAATTTGTGCTTGTAAAGCTCTTTCAAACACTATCCAATATAAAATTGGAATAACCAACCTAGTTTTAAACACGTCTTTACATTAGGCTTTAGCAAAGAACAGATGTTTAGAGCTGTCAAGGAATACATAAGCAATAACTTTAACAGGAAAATCTTGCTTTTACATTTTATTTCAGAATATAGGGAAGACTATACACTCAGGCATGGAAAAATACACATGTTCATGTAAAAAATGAATGGGTGGAAACTGCTAGATTTCAATGCAATGAGTTTCTTATAAGAGCTCTCATTCAGTTAATGTTTGACAATGCATAAGATGTAAAATTTCAAGTGGCAAAATCATTATAAACTTCATACATATAGCACTTTTCATTCCTCTGGAACAATTAGTGACAGATAAAGAAACAAAAGTAAGACAAATGGTGAGAAAAATTGTGTTCATGGGGAAAAGTGACATTTAAGTTGCATCACAGATCATGCAGCTGAGAAGACATGAAGGTTCATTCATCAGTCTAGAAATGGGCAAATTCTCAATATCCTACAGAAGATCAGAGAATTGAAACATCATTCTTTTTCCTCTGAGACAGCAAAAATATTTAGAATTTTTTTTACCATTTTTCACAATAAAAAAGCATGTAAAATGTTTTCCCTTTTCAGTGCACTTTTCCTGGTTTCATAAATTCTTCTTTCTTCTAAACATATAATGCAAGTCATTTGGTATAACATACTGCAACCTTTTAGAACAATAACTAAAAAAAACAACAAGGTCTGCCAGTAAAGTCACAGTTGTGTCTTTCTGTGCCATGCTGAAATTTGATTTAGAGTGTTTGAAGACCACTGGATTCCTTCATAATCCCTACCTTTCTATTTCTAATTATTCTTCTTATAAGAAATCACAGCCAAAGTGACAAAAACAAGATAAAAATTACCAAAAGCATTTTCCCAAGTTCAGAAAAAAAAAAAAATACTGAGAACTTTTTAAGTTGTAGCCTACCTCTTTTTTTGGAAAATAGCTTCCAGCCTGAAGAGGCATTCATCATACATTAAATGCCATCATGTTTTTTCTTTTTTATTTTCTTATCATTAAATTACTCCATATTAACAGTAGGTCTTCCGTCTGGCTAGAGTTCTTCCTCTGGCCCTCATGAACAGCCATCTACTCTTTTGTCTTAAGTCTCAAAATTTCCTGCAAACCTAATGATGGAAAGAAACTCATCCAGGGTGTCACAGTGGCCTTCGGGCACCATAGATTTGGTTCTTACGTGCTGGACATAAGCAACATTGAAGAAGAACTGCAAGCACCTTAATTAAAGTCTCATAAATACAAATTTTCCTTTTACTTATGTATTTTACATCTCTTGCAACAAAGTTTCATATTGGCGAAGAAATCACATTCAGCTGCAAAATGGCTTAGCCATGGGAGCCTTGGGACATGTGTGAGTAAATAGAGTGTTAAGGGAGTACAGGAAGAAAATGATAGGAAATATTAGAAAAATAATGGGAAATTAAGAAAATTTAACTGCAAATGTTGAGAAGTCAGTTTTTTTTTTTACCTTGTGGTTCAGTCAGTCAAATGATAATTCTCAGCTTCCACAGGAAAGTACAATTTGTACCTGGATACCCCCGAGTGTAGGGTATTCCTGTGAAGGACACCCTGGCCTCCAGCACATTCTTGCCCTTCACACTTACCAGCTATTCCTATTTGATGCTCATATACTTCATCCAGCAACCTCTAAAAAAAAACAGATTTGGGGAAAAAAAAAAAAAGTACAGACTCTAGCATAAGCATAAGTATCTCCTTCATAACTTCTTTGTTTTTCTTGTCCTTTTAGAATGGGTGGTATTTCACAGTAGGAACCACTTTCCTCTTGTTTATCCACACACAGTCTATGCTTTTAGCTACCCATCATACAGAATGAGAAAAAAACAGTGTAAGCTAAATTAGAAAATTTTATATTATTAGGTTATCTTGTAATCTTCTGCAGTGGACTTACTTGCCTCTTTCCAAAGTCTTTAGCACATCTGTAGTCTGAGTCATGACAGAAGTCTGGTCTGGTACAGCAATTTGTACCATAAACTACACATTTCTGTATCTCAGACATAATTACTAGACCTGCCCAGGGAATGCAGAAGCCAATCACTTCTCCCTTGGCCCTGAGGATAAAGCTACTGCTGTATCGCTCACCATTTCCTCAGGAAAGGGGTCTAGTGCAAATTTTGAATTAAAATATTTCAGAACTAAAGTAGCTTCTAAAAGCACCTACCCTACAGCTCAATACATTGCAATTAGTCTGTAGCTCTCAGATCTAAATACACCCACGATGCAATTCATTACAATATTATCAGTCTGTAGAGGACACACTCCCACATCACAATTTCCAAAATACCTTCTGTTTAAAGAGGAGAAGACACCATATGTCATATCCAAGCTTTCATTAATTTTGTTCAAGGCATAGTTTCAACTCTGAAGTTTGTTGTGATAATTTAACAATGTTCTTCCTTGTTATTATCTCATTGTTATACTCTTCATTTTTTTAGGTTCTTACTTTTAGCATACTTTTCTTTAGAAATACTTGCTTTGGAAGAGAAGTTTGGCCTAATTTGTACACTGCTTGCGGAGCCTTGTGCAGTCATAACCCCTTGGAACAAAAAATACACTCTGGGAAAAAAATAGCAGATTATTTTCTCCACAAGTGGATAATATTTTTATTACATTAAAAAAAAAAAGAAAAAAAGAAAGAAAGCAGTAGATTTGAATTCCATTTTAATAAACCTTTGGCTCTTTGCCCTTATGAAGAGCTCAAATAAGCTTAGTTTCTCTACCCTTTTTCTATAATTCTTTGATCCAAGGGTTTTTCTTACACACTACATAACAAAAGTATTTAAAAATGGCTAATATAATTAAAAGTGTTAGGGATAGATCTAGCTGACAACCCATTCACAGGCTCTCATACTCATATCAGTGGGAAAATAGGATTTTAAATAACCTGTTAGATCCATTCTTTATGCCCATAAAAAGAACAGATTGAGTTCTGCATTATCTGTGGCAGGCACAGAGACTCCCTTTTGCTTACTGAAATGAGCGATACCATCTTGAGTATTGGAAGATGAAACTGTAGTGACTAAACCAAAAGTTATGTTACTGTTTTTAAAATAAAATTAGGGCAGGGAACAACTCACTCTTTTCACAGTATCAGTTTGGAGGTGAAGGAGCACTGTGCCTAGGAAAATTGCTATTTTAGCTCATTTTTCTTGAAGAGTTTTTGCTAAAATAGGGGGTTGAGTTTCTGGATTTTTCTAGATCCTCCAAGTCAAGATTGGGTTTGGATTTGTGTAAATAAACAATAAATGTTTTTAATGGTACAGTAATTATTAAAAAATACCTCAGAAAACAGAATTCTTTCCTCTAAACCCATTCCTCCAGGTGTCAAACAACATCTGCAGATCAGGTGACAGCTTCAGGATTAACTTGGAAAATTTAGATGACTGTGCAACGTTATTTTCTTCAGTAACACTGTATAGGTAAATTAACTCTACCATAGCTGAAAACTAGGACAAGGGCAGATCTGTCACTGAATGTCTAGGGCTCAGCAATTCTGCAAGTCAAAATTACTACTAACAGAAAACAATTCTCCATGCAAAGCACTCCAGCTCATACAAATCAAGTGACACAAAGAGGGTTTCATCTGCTTAGCCAAGATCAGGTTGATAACCATGACAGGTTGATATTGGTTTTCAATGCATCCTTCCCTGATAAAATTGAACTGTTAGAAATAGTTTGCCTTATACTGGATTACAGACAGCCAGTATAGTCGCTAAGGTCATTATTTCTTTCTACTAGTTTCCTTTATAGCCACCAGAAAGTCACCTTTTATGAACAAATGAAGTTTAATCTCTTTCTTCCTTTCCAGAGAAAGGGTTTCAGGCCTGAATGGAGAGAGCAAGTTTGGTTCTGTGCCATTAGACTTGGTTTGACAGTTATAACTATACTCAGATTGAATTAAAAAAAAAAAGAAAAAAAGAAAAAATTGTCACAGTATCTTGGTCATATTCATCCAGTATCCTCTGAATTTTAAAATTCAGGAATTGCATCTCCAATGCACACATCAGTCTGCGTCAGGTTTTTGACTTGTTTGTGACAAACAGACAGTTAAAGCAACAGCCAAAATACTTTAATCAGATTATTCTAATTCAGAAGTTTGAATGTTCTGCATTTTGCTAGAAATAAAAATATCTCTATTCATACCCATAAAGAGCATGGAAAATGCTCCTGTTTGTTCTCTGCATCTTAGAGACTATCCTTTCAGAAATAAAAATATGAAAAAGCTTAAATTTATAGGTCAGCTTTAAAGCACACAGAATATGCAAGTTTGTGACCTGTATCGCAACACATGCAACTCTCATTTCTTTAGATAACATAACAATAATATTTCTTCAAGAGAATACAGGCTAGAAGACATTTTCAAAAAGGGGCTAAGGCCACAGCCCCACATGCTATGTGGTTTAGCCATCTGTCTCTAAAATGCATGAACCCCACTGAATTAAATCATAAGTAATCTTATCAGTGCAGAAACAAAACATTCTTATATGGAAGTTATTCTTTAAACAGTGCAAACAAACTCAGAATTGACACCTAATACATTATCACATAACTCTGCAAATGTCTAAAGCAATGGTAGATACAGTGCAGGCAGCTGTAGTTGTCCCTCAGGCTGCCTATCTCTAAATAAAGTACAGTATCTTACACCTAAAATACCTTATGTTGTCTCCACTTACGCTAAACAAAATGAAACAGTGGACAATGCCTGGTTTGTACAAATGCCACATCACTGTTTCCATAGTATGACATCTGGCAGGCACTTCAAGGATACTGCCTTCAGCGAATTAGCAGCTTCTTATCAAATTATGCTGCAGCTGCTCTTCTGCCTGTGCCCAGCTCAAAACAACACAGAAGTATAAACACTGAACTCACTAAGACACCACTCCAGCTGAAAAAGCTTCCTTAAGTATAAAATGAAGCTATCATTAACTTTTTACCTGATTGCATTTTTTTGACACTTGTAACTCATTCAGAATATTTTTTTGCAGAACAGTGGTAAGATAGATACAGTGTGCAAATGTGCAAAGCAGAAGAGTACATGAAGTACTTTATTTCCTTTCTACAATCCACTTCAGAAAGCATGGGTCAGGCATACAGGAGTAAATGCATAACATTTCAAAAAGCTTTGAAACGTTGGGCATCCAATGGATAGAAATTTGGTTCCAGATTTTATTTGTGTGCCATTATAAAGTAGGGAGGAAAGAGAAAGGTTTGGCTTGTCTTGGTGCGTATTGTGAATACACTGAATTAGTTTGCTTAATGTATGCTCTACATAGCTGTTGAAAAACTGCAATGTACTTCTGCAAATTTTATCCTGTAAATAATGGAATTAGGTCTTTGTTAAAAAAATCATAGCTCCATTGACTTCAAAGTCAGCAGTATTTCAGGCTATTACATCAACAGTTTAATGGGAATTTTGCCTGTGATTGCATCAAACCAATCTGACATATTTGCTCAAATTTGCTAAAAATGGCCATGGAACTGCTCATTGGAAAAGATGAAGAATTAATGCTGGTGCAAGCCACTAGAGGGAGAAAAGGTTCAGTATGGTAAGCTATGACATTCAAGCAGGAATTGTGAATTTAATATTTCTGCATTGCTCAGTATGTATTATCTTCCCTGAGCTATTCATGCTTTACATGAAGCACTTCTCACAATAAAAAGAGAAGTCATGAGTGTGGTTTATCCAAAACAAAGTCATAAGTACCTTAATTAGATAAGTGACAATAAAGTCACATCAATTTCAATATTAGATAATGGACAATGCACATGTTTGGAGTCAGGTGTGTATCCTGCACGGGGGCATTTTGATCAAGGACTAAAAAACCTGGAGGAAAACCATGGATATAAGGGAGGTGACACCTCAATAGATACATCATCACCACTCTAATGCTTTTTCATATTTGAAACCAGTAAAAGCAGTACATTCTTTAGCTTAACACTCCTACTGTTTTAATATTTTAAGCAAATCACCATGTTCCCTTGATTCTTTCTTAAAAAATATACAGCTGCTGTTAGAAGAGTCATCTCCACTCTTTCTGTGACAGTTCCTGACTTTCTCAGCTGTCCTATGCAACAGGTGAGTCCGGTATGTCCACCAAGTTCCTCAAACAATGGCACATTATACATGACAGACATATTGCATTCACGACAATTAGTGGTCCTACACTCCTACTGTCCTACTGAGTACAGCTCCCATGCACTGTGCTAGAGCAATAAGGGGGGAAAAAAATTAAAAATAATTCTCTCTTTTTTAATTTACTTCTTGTCAAATATTTAGGTGCCATTCCTTTCATTTATTGGAGGGTTTGGAAAAGTATGTTTCTGTTATAAACATGTTTGAATGTTTCCATTGAAAACAATGCCACAGTATTTTCCATATGACCAGAGAATCTGACAAAGTCTAAAGGTGCAACCTACCTGTTGCCACACACTGTCTCCCCTTTCCTTGTCAAATGAGCTGGAAATGTGTCACTTGATAGAAATAGACCGTCAAAGAGTGCATTTGAGGATTGTTTCTGAAATGTTGGCATCTGCTAGCTATAAGAAGCAATTTTACTTCTTTTTTGGCAATGTACTTGGAACATCTTGTCTTGATATGATAAACCCTTCCCACTGACAAGCCAATGAAAAGCAATGAATATCCAAAGTAATTCCCCATAATCATCCTGTTTTTTTGTGTATGCGTAAAAGATCTATAGATTAATACAAAAAAGAGAGAACAGTCAAAAATGTGAAAATGTTTACTTTTACTGTGAAAACTAAAAACTTAGCACCATGAAAACAGAAAATAGTCTAAGCTCGCATGCTGCAGTCTTTCAGGCTGAGACACTTGTAATGCGTCTGATGGTGAACTGTGGACAAAATCAGTGGCCAGAACACACAAAGGGACAATGGCTATTTTCAATGGCAATTTCCAACACTACTCATTGCCTACCACATCCAGTTCCTTCTAAAGTCTATGGAAGTTTTACTAAAGGTACTAGCAAAAGGGTAATTGGACAACTATTGAATACTTTGGGAAATGCTGACCAACAATGACACCATGTTGTGAAGGTCAGCAGTATTGGGAGTGTAACCTGAGAAAGCTGAAGGTCTTGTAACAAAAACAGTGTGCCAAAGGATTGTACTAATCACATATGTTACAATCTTGACCTCAAAATAATTAAAAATTGATGTTTAGAGTACAATACAGCTGTGCAACCATATTTAAACCTTCTGATTTCATAGAAAGTAGAAAGTTATATGAAAAGGTCACAGTCTAATTTTGTAACCATATATTTGCTCTTTATTCCCACAGTGAAAATGTCTAATTTTCAAAAGAGCAAACCAATAATTACTTATTATGAAAGTATTTTAGTCAATACCTAATTTCTTAGTATTGATTACTATTTAGACATTCAAAATGTACTCTGCAGCACCAACCTTATTCTCTTACCTGTGCTTGTAAGCATTTAAGATATTGACTAAAAACAGTGAGTTAAAATGCCAAACATTGGATTTGTTTTAATACAAATAATTTTTATCCATCTTCAAAATAAAATTTAATTGACAAGTAATTTAAACATTGGACAGTTAAATATTTTGTTTAAGCAATGTAGATTTCTATTATAAAATATATTTAGCCCTTGACTTGATTAGACATTATGAATTCTGATTTCTCTTTCAAGGGTATATAACAGGAGGAGGAAATTGCATGGGGTGTTTTTTGGTGCTGTTTAGAGGGTTTTTATTTTTTTCGTTTGCAGGGTGGGAAGGGGTCATTGGTTGGTTGGTTGTTTTCCCCTTGGTGGCAAGACATTTGGCTTGTTAATGCCAAACTTTAAAAAATTATGAGGAACCATTCAATTAAAAAGGTCCTTCAGTGTATCATTTTATATTACTGGTATCATGCTACATTAAATTCACCTGTAATTCATCTGATGAAGAGATTCATATATATACATGTGTGTGTGTGTGTGTGTTTGTGTGTGTGAGAGAGAGAGAGAGAATAGCTTTGTAATTATTACTTTTGAATATTGACATCAAAGACTGGACAGATATACTAAAAAAAAAAGAATAAAAAAATTAATAAAAAATACGAGCTGTTTTGTTTAGGTTTTTAAAATGTTAGAGGTTAAAGTTAATTAGTTTGAATACTAAGAGTCCTCACAAAATCATTGTCATCCTATTTTCTAAGTAAAACCGTGGCATTATCCTTTGAATTACACAAATTGCCTTGCATTTCCTGGTTGCTTTTTGAGGCTTGAGTCTACTTTCTATTTTGACAGATAAAGCCAAGAAAGACTATTATCTCAGTTGGAGGAGTGGAGAAAGCACTTGGTTTACATGCATATATGGACCCCAGCAAAGAGTTAAGAAAAGTCTGCCCCCTGAATTTTATCTTCCTGAATTCCCTTGTTGATACTGAAGCTATCAAAAGAATGTCTTTAAAGAACATTCCTCAGATGAGAAATTTCCAGAGCAATTATGCATGCTCCCTCTTCTGTGCAATAGTGTCAAAAGTTTACACATAGGAATGTGAAAAGGAATACATGTTCAGAAATGTATGGAGTTCACATACAAATATTAATTTGTTTGAAGTTTTAACTTTCTTCACTTAATAGACAAAAGTGTTCTGGTGTTTTAAAATATCTTGTGGTCATTATGAACAAGTATTGTAATTTTTCCCTCTGTCAAATGTTTGTAAATATTTTTTGTACTCATAATTAACATCACTAGTCAGTAATTCTCTTGTATACTCTGTGTAGCTATGGATTCTATCCCAGAAAAAAAATAAGTAAGATGTATTCTTTAGCAGGAGACACATAAAAACATCAGTCTCCGTTTCCTAAGAACCGAGCAGAGAAAGAAACAGCTGAATGCTGTGTCCATTTCTAATAGAACACTATGTATATCTTATTTAATTTCATGTTTTTATACTGAAATTCTTCTAGAAATACACAGTACACAGGTAAGTGTAAATTCCTAAGTTTGAAAGGTGCCATAAACTTAAAAGACGGGTGTTCTTACTGTTAGGCTGTCTTTACATCAGGCTAGCAAGACAGGTGTTGCATCAACTCCTCAAATGTCAATTTCCAAGGCGTAAACAAATACTTCTTTCTACAAACATGCACATACAAACATGACATGATCACAGGTGGTGCTTTACAACATTTTGCATTGAAGTAGAATATGAAGTCCTATTTTTTCCCTTATTTTAGTGGTATTTGTGCATGATGAAACATGCCAGCCTGCCTGCATATCTTTACCCAAAGAAACTGTATGAAGGTGGTAGACAGAGCAAGTCAAAGCACAGGCTATGAACAGAGAGGAACAAATGTACCTATCCAAGATGCATTTAAAGATAAAAGAGAACCACTCCTGCAGTTAATCAAGAACTTTGAAAGGTGTCCAAAGAAACTTGCTATGTCTGCTGAAGATATAGCTTTACCTTTCAACACTCATATACAAACGGGATCCTAAATCAATGAGCAATTCACAAAGCTACTAAAAAGTAACAAATTCTGGACACTGCTGAGTAGGTCTTGAAACAGTAGCTCAAAATACTACTGAGACTAGGAGTCTACACAGTCATGTGTTTGTCCTCAACTTTTTAGTTCTCTAGCTTATTTTAAATATTGAGCCTATCTTAACAATTCAAGTTAGGTCCACTCTGGAGCCAAAAAAACACATTTATTTCTTTATTATTTTAAATAATAGGAACCTTTGGTCCTATAAATTTACAGAATTACCAATAAACCCTAACAGCTGTGGTGGGGGGAACTGGCTCCTCTACTGTCCCACGGCCTCCCGGGATCTGGAGGGGATTGCGAAATCCCCACGTGGTCGGGAGTCAAGAGATGTAGCAGTCCGAAATTGAGTGGTCATAGAAAAGACTTTAATTACTGTTGTCCAGGGTATTCAAACCTTTCAGGCAGCGTTTGGGAGGTAGGATGTGATTGGGTAAGGGTTCAGGGGGAGTGGGGTGGTCTGGGGGCACAGGGGCCAGTAAGGGAGCAGGAGGACCAAAACCCAGTGGGAACCCAGGGATAGGGATTGACAGGTGATACATCCAATAGGGTCGGGAGGGGGGCGGGGCTGGATACCTGGGAAGAAAGGAACAGTCTTTTCACAGGTGTGCAGGGGGTTTCTAGGGGTTACAATCTAAACAGGGGAAAACCCGTACACAAAAGACTGCACGATGTGCAGTCTGGATAATCCTCTGTCTCTGCTCTGCAGATGCTGTGGCAGAAGTCATTCCCAACAAAACCCAGAGATGAGGTTTGGGGACAATGAGTTGTGCATAGGGGAAAGTAGAGAGAATCGAATATCTGATTTAAAAGCTGAATGTAGTCTTTCATTTTACTTTATGTCAGATCTTTTAAATTATTATTTTTCTAATTCTTCCTCAGAGGTCTACAAATTTTGCCTTTTGTGACTGGTACAGTCTTCTTCAGACAGAGTGAAATGCAGAATATAGGGAAAGAACTTTTACAAGAGGAATGGGTCAGACAGTTAAACAAAAGTAGAAGAAAGCAACTCAAGCCCATCATTAACGGTACTGTTTATCAAAAAGGTTAAAAATTGAGGTCTCATTGTCTACCACTGGGCGGGAAAGAACTCTACAGTTCACCCTTATTCATCATTTTTCACACTGCCTCTCTAGTGGAGGAAATCAAGAATTTTCACTAGGCACCATGGGGAGCTGTAAAATGCAATAAAAACATTGACAGTAACTGCAAAGGTTAATTAAACATTTCTGCAACAGTAAAAAGAGTTCAAACAAAGTGCTTCTGCACTTTTCACCAGCTTTACAAATATGTTTCATGCTATAAAATGTTCCACACAATCACAGTCAGTCGGGGAAAATTCCGCATAAATGTAGCAGGTATTTTTATTACCAGTGAATGAGCACCACAACTGAGTTTTGTGAGATGCCCAAAACTTATTGTGAGTTCAGGAAAGGACACCAAAATCACAAAGTGAACTGGTCAAGTTATTATTACAAATAAATACTAAGGCTCTCTGGTTGCAAAGCTAACCATTCTTGACTATATATATAACATATATATCATAGACAGTAGGACTAGGAGACGATTGTAGGCCTCTTCAAGCTGAACTAGTCTTTCCTGTCCTGTTCTAGTCTACTCCAGCCTATTCTATTACATTCTTTCCTTGAGTAGTAATTACAGCATAAACATATACCTGCAAGATCTTCACAAACATCAATTTATTTCTTCTCTTGTTCNCACGTGGTCGGGAGTCAAGAGATGTAGCAGTCCGAAATTGAGTGGTCATAGAAAAGACTTTAATTACTGTTGTCCAGGGTATTCAAACCTTTCAGGCAGCGTTTGGGAGGTAGGATGTGATTGGGTAAGGGTTCAGGGGGAGTGGGGTGGTCTGGGGGCACAGGGGCCAGTAAGGGAGCAGGAGGACCAAAACCCAGTGGGAACCCAGGGATAGGGATTGACAGGTGATA
>WBMV01005982.1:542-39929 GCA_013396655.1 Campylorhamphus procurvoides | reverse complement strand
CAAGAATTTTCACTAGGCACCATGGGGAGCTGTAAAATGCAATAAAAACATTGACAGTAACTGCAAAGGTTAATTAAACATTTCTGCAACAGTAAAAAGAGTTCAAACAAAGTGCTTCTGCACTTTTCACCAGCTTTACAAATATGTTTCATGCTATAAAATGTTCCACACAATCACAGTCAGTCGGGGAAAATTCCGCATAAATGTAGCAGGTATTTTTATTACCAGTGAATGAGCACCACAACTGAGTTTTGTGAGATGCCCAAAACTTATTGTGAGTTCAGGAAAGGACACCAAAATCACAAAGTGAACTGGTCAAGTTATTATTACAAATAAATACTAAGGCTCTCTGGTTGCAAAGCTAACCATTCTTGACTATATATATAACATATATATCATAGACAGTAGGACTAGGAGACGATTGTAGGCCTCTTCAAGCTGAACTAGTCTTTCCTGTCCTGTTCTAGTCTACTCCAGCCTATTCTATTACATTCTTTCCTTGAGTAGTAATTACAGCATAAACATATACCTGCAAGATCTTCACAAACATCAATTTATTTCTTCTCTTGTTCTTTGTTTTGGTTTTTTTGTTGTTTTGCTTTTTTTTTCTCAGTGTGCATCTGGACTGCTAAATCAGATGACACTTCTATATAGTGTACAGAAATCAGAAGAAAAGAAAAATAAGGTTTGTAAATTAAAAAAAAAATAGAATTATTAAGACATGACATATTACAGAGGGATATCCCAGTTCAGTGCTGTACTCAAAGCAAGAATTGACCAAAGACAGTGGAAAACAGAAAAACACCGTGAAATAAAAGTAATGCATAAGATTCAGAAACAGATGAAAAGACCAGCTGCCCCTCAATATACACAAATTTTGGCTCATGTCTTTCTCTATCTGCACAGCTTTCTTCTACTGTAATAGATCATTTTTATCTCCTCACAGTTTATATATAACAAAATCTGTCTGAAAAAAGATAAGTTTTGTGTTGCAAATAGGAAAGCAAACCTCCTCCTCCCCATCATGGTCTCAGATATTAGTCACACTCCTTGAATTATAAGAGAGACTAATTGTCAGAACTGACTCAATAGTTTGGGTTGGAAGGGACCTTAAAGATCATGTCTTTCCAACTCCCTGTCATGGACAGGAACACCACACACTAGACTAGGTTGCTCAAAGCCCTGTCCAACCTGGCCTTCACACGTACAGGGATAAGGTACCCACAGCTTAACTGGGCTACCTCTACCAGTGCCTCACCACCCTTACAGAAAAGAATTTCTCCCTAATATCTAATCTAGACCTGCCCTCTTTCAGTTTGAAGCCATCACTGTTTGTCCATGCCTTTGTCAAAATTCCTTCTTCAGCTCTCTTGTACCCCAGACTTTAGGTACTGGAAGGGGCTCTAAGGTCTCCCTAGAGCTTCCTTTTCACCAAGCTAAACAATACCAGCTTTCTCAGCCTATCTCCGTAGTAGAAGTACTTCAGCCCTGTGATCATCTGTGGCCCTTCTGTGGACTTACTCCAATAAGTTTACCTATGTGGGAGGCCCCAGAGCTCCAAGTTCTCCAAGTGGGGTCTCACCAGAGTGGAGTAGAGAGGCAGAATTCCCTTCCTCAACCGGCTGCCCACACTACTTTTGATGTATGCCAGGACATGTTTGGCTTTCTATGCTGCTTGTACACACTGCCAGCTCACGGTGAACTTCACATCCACATATGCCCCAAATAGCTGCTTTCTATCCATTCTTCATCAAGTCTGTATTTGTGCCTGGGATTGTGCCTGCTCCAGGGTGCAGGACCACTTAGCCTTATTGAACCCCATGATGTTCACACAGGCCCTGCCCTCAAAACCTTTCCAGGTCTCTTTGGATGACATCCCTTGCCTCCAGCATGTGACCATACCACACAGCTTTGTTTTGTCAACAAACTTGCTGACTGTGAGCCCAATCTCACTCTCCTCATCACCAACAAAGATGTTAAACAGTTCTGGTCCCAGTACCAATCCCTGAAGAACACCACTTTTGACTGCTTTCCACTTGGACATCTAGCCATTGGCCACAACACTTTGAGTGTGGACATACAGTAAATTCCTCATCCAGTGAGGATCTGCCAAATCCATCCCCTTCCAGTTTAAAGACAAGGATTTTGTATGGGACAATGTCAAATGCCTTGCACAAGTCCAGGGAGATGACATCGGCCACTCTTTCCTCAGCCATAATTGCTGTGACCCCATCATAGAGTTTGTCACCAAGGCTGTTGTTAATCAATCTTCCATTTTTCATGTGCCTTAGCATAGCTTACAGGAGGATTTGCTCCATGATTTTGCTGCCCAGGCAGACCTGTAAGACTAGCTATCCTATAAGTCCCCATGTTTCCTTATTTCTTTTTTTTTTTTTTAAGATGGGGGTTGTATTTCCTCTTTTGGGCAAGTCCAACTGTCTAGCCTGGTCTCTGCAGCTCACTCCCTTGTTAGATAAAACAACACCCTAGAAAGACATGTTCATTTGTGGTTTATTCTTGTCTCAAGGCTGGGTTTGCCTGAGGTCTATTAAGTATTAAATTTAGCTATCAGTGGAGAGTCAACAAGCCCTCCTCACCTCCTTAGAGTTGCCTATCAAATCCATGGAGATTGAACGACCTCTTTTTCTGGCTCCTTTGAATGTGGCTGATGTATTCAAACAACACTATGGAAGGGAAAAAAGGGAGAAACTGACACATGAAATGCTGCTGTATAAGCTTTGCTCCCTAAAGAACAGTATTAGTGAAATTTCCTGACTCTCACATTTGTTGATATATTTATTTTATAAACATTTCAACTGATTTTATAAACATGATAACCAACTTATTGTAGGATTATATTCTAGATTTTATTATAGTATCCCAGTATCAGCTGTGCTCAGATAAGAAAATAAATATAATACAGCCACTATATGTTTTTTTTTAACATGTAATTTAACTGCATGGGTCTAAATCTGGTGAGGAAATAGAGCCATTCCTCTACATTTGGGAATTCCATTCTTACACTTTAAGCATATTCAGATGTATAAAATTAGTGAAATTAGAGAAACATATATAAGTGCATGAGAAAGCCAAAGTCTTTTTTGACAGTGTCATCTCAGAAGCAAGAATTCACAGTAGTGGTTCGAACCTTCAAAATACGTCAAGAGCAAAGGACTGAGGAGTCTCCTCAAACACAGCTCACAGCACGAATGTGGCAAACTCCAGCCAAAACAACCAGAGACCCAAAACTAAGTCTTATTTGTGCAGGTATTATGATGAATTATTAATTGTCTTGCTTTTGACACACTTTGTTAAATCCAAATCTGATATTTTGTATCTACATTATTATAGCTCCAAAGGTGCAACATATGTGAATCAGCAATATGCCCTTGCTGCAAAGAAGGCTGATGATATCCTGGGCTGCATTAGGCAAAGCACCACCAGCAGGTTGAGGAAGATGATTCTTCCTGTCCACTCAGCACTGACTAGGCCACATATGGAGTGCTGGGTTCAGTTCTGGGCTTCCCAGTAAAAGAGAGGCATGGGTATACTGGGCAGAGTCCAGTAAAGGGCCACCAAGATAATTAAGGGATGGAGCATCTCTCCTGTGAGGAGAGGCTGAGAGAGCTGTTACTGTTCAGTCTGGAAAGGAATATCTCAGGGAGATCTTATCCACATATCTAAACACCAGAGGGAAAGGTTCACAGAGGATGGAGCCAGGTGGTTGTTTCAGTGGTGCCCAGTGACAAGACCAGAGCAAATGGGCTCACACAGAAACTCTGGAGATTCCACCTGAACATCAGGAAATACTTTTTCACTGCAAGGATGACCAATAACTGGCAAAAGGTTTCTCAGAGAGGTTGTGTATTCACTGCCTTTGTAGATACACAAAAGTCATCTGGGAATGGTCCTGAGCAACTGGCTCTAGGTGCCCCTGCCCGAGCAAGTAATAAAACCCCCAGAGGTACCTTCCAATCCCAAATACCTTTTGATTCTGCGAAAGGTGAGCAACTTCAGTCTTAACACTCATTTGTATTCAAAAAAAAAAACCTTTCAGTGAATTCAACAGCTTTTTGTTCTACAAGAGGAAATGGAAAAGAAAGGAACTTAGAAGAAAATTTTATCTAAAAAGATAATGCAGTAGCATAGAAGCACAGAATCATAGAATATGCTGAGTTGAAAGTGATCCATCAGGATTATTGAGTCAACTCATAGATCTTCACAGGACAACCCAGGAATCACACCACATGCTTGAGCACATTGTTCAAATGCTTCTTGAGCTCTGTCAGGATTGGTGCTGTGGTCATTTCCTTGAGGAGCCTGTTCCAGTGCCCAACTTTTTCCTGATAGCCAACTTAAACCTCAGCTTCATGACATTTCCTCAGGTCCTGTCACTGGTCACAGGAGTGAAAAGATCTGTACTGGCCCTTCCACTTCCTCTTGTGAGGATGTCAAAGACCACACTAATGACTCCTCTCAATCTCCTCTTCTCCAGGCTGAACAGACCAAGGGACCTCAATCACTTTTCATAAGTCTTCCCCTTCAGACCCTTCACCATCTTCATTGCCCTCCTTTGCCTCTTCATTGCCCTTCATTGTCCTTCACTGCCTCTCTAATAGTTTAGTGTCTTTTTATATTGCATTTTCCAAAACTGCACTCAGTAGTCAAGGTGATGCCACCCCAGTGCAGAGCGGAACGGGACAATCCCCTCCCTCACCTGGCTGGTGATGCTTTGCCTGATGACCCCCAGGACAGGGTTGGCCCTTCTGGCTGCCAGGGCCCTGTTGACTCATATTCATCTTGCCATCGACCATGATCCCCAGGCCCTTTCCATGGCACAGCTTTCCAGCATCTCATTCCCCAGCCTATACACACAACTGGGGTTGCCCCATCCCAGATACAGAGTCCAGCACTTTCCCTTGTTGAACTTCATATGGTTGGTGATTGCCCAGCTCTCTAAATTGTCAGGGACTCTCTGCAGGGCCTCCCTGGTTAACAGGTCCTCCCAGTTTAGTGCCTTCAGAAACCTTACTTAGTATTCCTTTGTGTTTTGTGTCCAAGACATTTATGAAGATGTTGAAGAGCACAGGACCTAGGATGGAGCCCTGCAGAACCCCATTAGAAACACGTCACCAGCCTGATGTCAGCCCATTCACCACAATTCCTTGAGCCCAACCTGTGAGCCAGTTCCTCACCCATCATATAATATGATTATTCAGCTGCAAGCTGTAAATTTTGTCCAGAAGAAGGATATTGTGAGAGGCAGTTTCAACCCTGAGATTAGCTCAGTAGGCTAGAACATGGTACTAAGAATACCAAGGTTGTGGGCTCAATCCCTGTACAGGCCATTCACTTAAGAATTATACTCAGTGATCCTTGGGGGTACCTTCCAACTCAGAAGATTCTGTGATAGAAAGGTCTGTGACAATAAATTCTTCTGCTCTTGTTTCAGCAAGTCATATACCTGTACATAGGGTACAAGAATGTCAGCATTTAAATACTGGGTCTCCAAAGGCCATAGCTGTAAAAAAACGAGCCTTTTTTGTCAGAAACCTCTTTAAAAATACATATCATAGGAAATATATACATCTTGTGAGAAGAAATTTAAGGCACAGGCAACAAACCTGAACTTCACCTGATACCTCATAATAATAAACCAAATAATTTTCATTGTTTCTTCTTATGTATCAACAAAATGGAAAGTCATATTACCAGAGTCATTTTAATTATCTTAAGTATACCTTTATACTTTGACATTCTTTTACTCAGACATTTACTAAATATAGGTCTGTCTGATTGCATTATGTGCAGAACATAAGGAAAGATTCACATATATTCAAAAAGTCGTTTCATATAAAACACCACTCACAACTGGAGAGGCATTTGCATTATTTTCTCAGATTGCCATGGTTGTTTCAATTAAAGCTCTCATGAATTTATGTGTCTTATTATAAGTCACTCTGAAGGAGTTTGGGGATTTTAAACTGTAGTCTTTAAGTATTTCTTCACAGAAGAACAACTGTATCCTAAAAATACAAGCAATAAGTTATAATTTCATTTTTTAATATATGTTCAATATTTTATTTACAAGCAACTATCTTCTACCTATCTATTAACCACTTTCCTTGAATCTGACCATTTTTTAAATTATTGACCTAATCCTGATAGTCTAAGTTTGAATAAATCACAACATCCTGAAAACTTGGCAAGTACACAAATGATTTTACATCTGGCACCACACATCACCTATATGTTGAGGGAATGAAAAAATTTTTGATTTCTTTGACTCATTAGTCATCATGTGGAGATGCATGCATTGCCAAGCGCATGCAGCTTGCAGCTCCCATGACAGTTAGAAATCCAACAATCTCATAAAATTCATTAATTACTTGCTGCAGTAATGATTATCTTGTGCAAAAGCTAATAAGATTATTATCTCTGCTGAAAAGTGAATTTATAAATCACTGTCAGTGAGAATATTAACTTACAGTCTGTTAGAGGAACCTGTTGAAGCAACAATTAATGTAGGGGTAACCTTCAAGTGTTACAAGCACTCTGTCAATCTTAACATCGAGGCACAGAAGGCAGCAACAGACATTTTGCCAAGTCTTTGTCCACAGATGTTTTTCAATTAGCTGTCAGAAAATGCTGCATACTCACAAGTCATCTGGTAAATTGAGTTATATGGATTTGCTGTTTTCCTTAGATTCACAGAACAAGCCTTTGTATTTTAATTAGGGAACTAGGGTCTTAGTGAGAAGTTAAAGGTTACTTTTCAAGTTACAGGTCAAATGGATAATCCAGCTATAATGGATTATTATTTGCAAACTGCAAATTTCCAACCTGTACACTTATTTTTAACATATACTGTGCAAGCCAGAAAATTTGTAAGGGCAATGTTCACTGAAATCAATGTATATCTTTGCTGTAGCATAGAATCTTAGAATCACAGAATGCTAAGAGGTTGGAATGGACCTTAAAGATCATCCAGTCCCAATTCCCTGTGCCATGTCCAGGGACGTCTCCCACTAGACCAGGTTGCTCAGGGTCTTATCTAACCCAGCTTGGAGTACAACCAGGATTGGGGCATCCACAGTCTCTCTGGACAACTGATACAGTGTCTCACCATGTTCATAATGAAAAATTTCTTCCTAATATGTAACCTAAATTTCCGCTCTTTCAATTTGTACCATTATTCCTGGTCCTGTCACTACGATTCCTGATGAAGAGTCCCACTCTGGCTTCCCTGTAGGCCCCCTTCATATACTGGAAGGTTGCTGTGAGGTGCCCATGCAATCTGGTCTTCTCCAGTTTGAACAGCCCCAACTTTCTCAGCCTCTCTTTGCAGGGGAATGCTCCAGTCCTCTTACCAAGTTCTTGGCCTGCCTCTGAACTTACTCCAACAGTTTCATATCCGTCTTATGTTGGGGACACCAGAACTCCAGGTGGGGTCTCACAAGAGCAGAGTAGAGGGGGGAAATCTGCTCCCTCAATGTGCTGGCCACGATCCTTTGGATGCAGCCCAGGTCATGGTTGGCTTGCTGGGCTGTGAGTACACACTCCAACTCATGGTAAGTTTTTCAACAACCAGCACACCCAAGGCTTTCTCCACAGGGCTTCTCTCAATCACTTCTCTGCCCAGCTTGTAGGAGTGTCTGGGATTGCCACGACCCAAAGGTAGGACATTGTACTTCACCTTGTTGAACTTCGTGAGGTTTGCATTGGCCCACCTCTCAAGTGTGTCAAGGTCCCTGTGGATGGCATCCATTCTCTCCAGCGTGTCACCTGCACCACATGGCTTGGTGTCATCAGTGAACTTGCTGAGGGTGTACTTGATCTCAGTGTCCATGTCACTGACCAAGATGTTGAACAGCATCATCCCAGTACCAACCCCTGGGGGACATCACTCACCACTGATCTCCATATGGACAATGAGCCATTCACCACAACTCATTGCGTGCAACATTAGGTCATGTGCCAACATTGCATCAATTCCAGTGAGAAATACATTTTACCAATTGCAAAAATTAGAAGAAAGAACTTAATCCATTAATATTAATATTAATAATTGAAGTATCAATGTCAGTTATGGTCATTGTTCATATTTATACTTTTTAATTACTTGTTCAGTAGATTTCTTACATATATGTATCAAGCTTTGCTGTTACACTTCAACTGGTAATGGAGTTGCTTCTACTTTTCCCTGCATAGGCAGGCAATTTCTCAATGACTATGTGTAAAGGTGAACTCGAGATGCAGTTCCTGTGTTCATGGATGGGACTAATATTTGCTCTTCTCAGACTCTTGCCAGCAAGTCTCACAGCTTCTGCTGGGAAAAAAAAAAAACAAACCACAATGTGTTTTAATATTGACTAAATATTTGTTTGAAATTAAAGGGGGCAGGTTTTTTGGGGGGTGCTGGGATTTTTATTTTCTTTTGTGGGGTTGTTAGTGGGCGCTGTTCTGGTTTTTTTGTATTAATCACTGAAGTTTAGCTACAAAACAAGCAAGCAGTCAAAAGGCCAGATGCTAAGAATGATCCCAGAGTAACAAACTTCCATGATAGTCTGCTAATTTCCATCTTCTAAAGAGCCACATCCCGATACATTTCAGCTCATAATTCATGAACAAGATGTATGAAAATGCTGTCAGCTCGCAGTAGGTGGGGAGAGAATAATGGTAGGGAATGCTTTCCTGGACTTCTGGGAAATTCAGCCCATGCTGAAATCCTGCAATATTGAAGTCTGAGACAATTTATTTTCTCTCTTGTTGTTTGGCCCATCTGGTTTCTGCTAATTCAACTCTGCCAGAGATTGCTTACCAGTGAACCTAATAAAATCCTCCAGAAGTTCCAGATTTTAAGATTCAGTAAAATAATCTACAGTGAACGCTGTCAAATACTATCTCCTTTTGTTCCTTTCCTTCCTCTCTTTTCTGGGCTGAACAACCAGACAATTCCCAAAATATTTTACCTGTAGTCACCAATTAAAAGTAAACATATCAAACTCCATATTAGGTGTTTATTTATAATCACTTTAGGAAGCAGATTCAAAATTCATATATCTCTTATGAATATAATTAGCATTTCTTAGCCTAACTAATGAAATTTTTTTAAAAAACTTTCTTTAAATGAAAACATATTCAAATTTCTACAATATTGTGGATTTATCGATTTTTCCTCTTAAAATTAAATATGTGCTTATAAATATATGTATAAGCTATTATCAAGTATACTTAACACTTTTTCACCATTAACACTTATTCCCTTCCTTATTAACAGTAAAAAAAAAAAAAAAAAGAAGCTTTCCTCGTGATTCTCATGACAATTTACTTCTCCATGAATTTTGAGAGAGGACATTTTTCTTTGAAATTAAGGGAAACATTGCCTAATTCCATTTTTCTTTCATCTGATAGGAGCAGTATGGGTGGTTTACAGGAGTTTTCATAAGATAACAGTTCTTTATTAACAGAATGTCAGATCTCAATCTGTCTCTGCATTTAGTGACAATTTCAAGTTAAAGAAATACTCAGTATGATAAGTGACAATAACCACTATCAGTAACAAGGGAAAGGAATGATTTATAAACCCTACTTTTAATATTTTTTTAGTACTTAATTCAACCATCAGTATTCAAATCCAGTTGAAAACTGTGGGAGCTCAGAGTGTTCAGCAACTTGCATAAATACTCAGTAAATTACTTCATTGAGCCCTAATCCTGCAGACAATGTTATGGGTAAGGGGAAAACCTAATTACAGTGAGATTTTTTTTTTCAAGTTTATTTATTGCATGAGTTAAAAGAAGATGGCACCATTGATCTCAGACAACAATATCATTAAATGCAAGAAGGAAGAACAAGTTTATACATCTTATACATCTCTAAGTGTTAAAAGAAAAAAAAAGTAATTGATACTTTTTCAAAATAAACCTGCATAATTGTGATCAGTGGCCACAGTCTCAAAGCCTTTAGACAAATACAGAGATGGAGTTGTCTGCTAGTGGCTGAATTTGAAAGGTGCACAGGGTTAAACAGATTCAACCCAGAAGCAGTAAGTTTTGCACCTGGTCTCACAGGCAGGGTCCCACCAGACTGAGTCAGGAGTAGTGTAAAACTCATCTCAGATAGAAGTTGTCTTTTGCAACAGTGAAAATAAGATCCACTTTACTGCTAAGTAAAGCAGGCATAATCATACTCCCAGATGTGATAGCCAGAATGAACCTCCTAATGGCACAGCCAAGGTATCAATGCCTGCTAACATCCTTCCCACATGTGGCTGTGAAAAACCACCTGAAAAAAAAAAATGGAAACCCAAGATATTCCCAGGTTACTGGAAGCAGCCTACACTTTTTGCAAGCAGGTTTTGTCTACAGCACCAGCAAGGGTTTCAGGAATAAAAATATGAATTAAACATGAAGATATGCATTCTCAATCAGCAGGCCCCCAGAGACTTTGCAACCCATTTCTCAATCCATTTCTCCTGCTTCTAAAAAGCATGAGGGTTATTGCAATGAAACCGGCAGCAACATTCAAAACAAATCCCTTTACAGACTTTAATCTGAGGAGAAGAGATTCAAGGTCTGTCACCAGTGGTAGGAGATAATCTGGTAGGGTTGCAAGAAGAAACTGCCTGAGCTTCAGATAAAAGACAAACTCCTGCTGTGGAATATTATACAAACGCTGAAGATGCTGGAACGATGCCAGAGCTCCCTGGTGGTGCAGGCTGGAGACATGAGTTATGCAACCATCATCCCGCTGAGCAGCAAAGGAAAACAATTGCAGGATTCGATGAAGCACAGCTACAGTAAGTGCCAGTGGGGACCTTTCATCTTCAGAACTGTCAGAAAGCACAGCCGTTCGTGGCACAGTGAACTCTCCATTGTTTACCAAGACCGACAAGGACTTAGATGGGGACAAAATAGAGAAAAGAGACATAACAGGACAGTAACTTCTTTTTTACAAATCACCTGCTTTAAGAGTGATACTTAGCCTGTGCAAAATAATCCTGCAGCCAAAGCTGACACACTGTGTCACCATTAACTTTACTGAGACCCATTTACAATACTTTATAGAAAAATTAAGTGTGTAACACATAACGTGTTCAGCTATGCTGAATGAAGGAGCCATTTACCATTTTCTAATGCAGGAAAAACAAAAGTATGTAAAATAAGTTTGCAGATAAGCAAATTCATATGTAGTGTGAATTGATCAGAAAATGGAAGCAAGTGACAACAGAATTGTATTAGCAACAGTTTCCTCTCAGTTTAGATGTCCTGCCCATGTAACCCTGTGCAAGGCAGTGTCCCAGAAAAACAAAAAGCATGAAAGAAGTACTAAGCTCTAGAAATTTCAGCAAATTGATAGTATTAAGACTTTGTGTTCCAAATGAACCAAAAGAACTGTGGCTTTATTAAAAAAAAACCGCACTGTTGAAATCATATAAGGCTTAGATTTGAGAATGTGTGGGGTTGGCAGCAGACATATATTGGTGAATATTATTACATTTACCTTCCCAGAAAAAAATACGCATCGATATATTTTATACCTAGATGAAATAAGCTCTTAAAAAAAAAAAGCAAAACCAAAAACAAACAAGAAAACAAACAAAAAAACAAACAGGAATTACAATGTCTGCCAACACACACTCTCATTTACCTTCACAGTGCTTAAGAAGGTCATGCACTAAAATCAGTATGTTTCTTCATCTTTTATATTACTATGGCAGTAGTAATCAAAAATACCTATGGCTTCAGGGAGTATTTCAGCTCTGTCAGAAACAGCATACAGAAGCAAAAGATGCAATACTGAAATATGAATTAAATACCAAGAACATGATATGGGAATGTTTTTATATGAATTTTAAAATCACATTCACACTCAATACCGTAAAATCCATTTCGGCTCAAACTCTTCTTTGTTTCAGACCATTGTGAGGTTGCTGTTGAAACTTATTAGCTCCACTTGAACACAGTCATTCTCTGGGCAGTTGATTAAAATCCACCCTTTCTTAAGCTTGAAGGGAATTCTGACTGTTTAGTTCCTATGGGAAATATTAAAAGAAAAATTTGCAGAGAAAAATCATACCATGTCACAACACTTAATAATAGCTACAGATGGAGTAATTTTAAATAGTTTGCATTAACTTGATGGGATAAATATTCTGAGGTACCCAAGACCCTTGGGGAGAAGTGTCACAAGGATAAGCCATAGTATGAAATTGCTATTTGAGTGCTGAATACCAATTATTTTTGATTTACTGTAATTTACTGTTAAACCCATGAGTTTACCCAAAAGCAGTTGGTGCATGTTTTAAATGATGCACGAAGGACTTTCTATCCAGGAACAGCAACAGAAAGAGAAACACCTTCACACAGTGTTCTAGTTACTTTCATCTACCATGAAAAAATTATAGGCCAAATGTCAGGAGTGAAGCAGAGTGACATGCACCCAGACAATTCTGCATTCAGGAAGCTGTAGTTCTGTGGACAAATAGAACTATAGAACTTATTTTTGAGCAAGTTTACTTCTGAAAAGAGCTGAAGCCCAGGTAGAATGTGAGGCTACTCAGTCACACTCACTACATGGCTTTTACATATAGTCAAAATGATCAATTTTGTCCTTTTTAATAAGCTCCCAAATAGCTGGTCAGAAAACAGAGAATCTGGTCTGAGAAACACTCTTCTGCTTGAACCTCTTGAGATCATTGCATCTTGGCCTTCTGACACCTTCTTCATGCTAGGGACCAACCACTCCTTCTCCTCCAACCAACTTCCTGACCAAGGAACTTCAGCATGGCTGTTTTGCCCAGTCTTTTGGAGAGCAGACATCATCTTGGAGTGGGACTCACTGCACCAAACTTCAGTCACCTGAACATTAACTATGCAGCCAAATTTAGCTTCCACAGGCACCCAACAGCATGAGTGGTGAGAGACAGTCACCAGGAGAAAGAGATGCACTGCAACTTCTGGTCACAAGCTAGAAGGAAAACATGATTTTCTCCATTAATTATGAGAGTCAATAGTTTGGCTGTTAATCACCTGATCTGTAGTTGTTTCAGTGATTTGAAGTTAGGTGAGACAGATCTAAAGCATAATCACATGCTTCCATGGTGGAGGCAAAACAACCCAACTTTCAGAAAGCAGGATATTATGTATTTACAAGAGATATACTCAATATATAATATTATATATTTGCAAAATTTGTTTGAAAATGTAATTTAAGGCTAAATCCACATGGTACTCCAAATGAAAATTTCTATCCATGACAAGTCCAGATCTGTTCTGCTCTCATCTTGCAGAACAAGCCCTCGATCAGGCACAGGACTGAGGAGTATTATGGAAAAAGCAGTGGAAAATTTTCAGAGCTCTGCTGTCCAAATCTCATTAAAGGAATATTATTTCAACTGTTACTTCCTATCCTTTCAGCAACACCATTGGACCTTCAAGGAGCATCTGGACAATGCTATTACTCATGTCATTTATTTTTAGGTAGTCCTGTGAAGAGCAGGGAGTTGGACTCAGTCCTTAAGGGTCATCCCAGCTTGAGATATTAAGAGATTCTGTGAGTCTTGCACCTAGTTATTTGTAGGATGATCCAGGTAATGTCCTTTGCAGGTGCAGATCAAAGGCTATAGTGTTAGAAATTCTGGTCTTCCAAGATCTCTTTCTGGTTATGGCCCCAAAGTCTTTCTAAAGTCCAGTAAGAGTTCTGTCTTGCACAACTCTGTACACTTTTGTTCTCTTTGCAGCCAGTGAGCTAATCAGTATTTTGTCAGATGCTGCTTATCTGCACTGAAAAAGTAAATACTGGCAGAAGTTACCAACACATGTTTTGTGTTAAGAAAAAAGTATCTTTTACCTGATCCATACTGTCAGAAGTACAACAACTAGCAAAGCTATCCATAACAACTACAGTATTCATAAAAAATACCCTGGGAGTCTCACAAGCCTTGCTTTCATACCCCATCACCACATGTCTGAGTCATTTTTTATTTTGCATCACTTTTATGGCAACACCACTTTTATGACACCTTTTTGTGAGCTGATTTTAAATAGCCAGTGCTGGAAACTAGAGTGATTTTGATTGAAGAACTTAATTTTAACAAGGCCAAGGAGCTTATTCTATAAAGTAATGGAAATTTTGAACTGCTTGCAGCGAAGCAAAGTGATGTACAAAGAACCTGATACTGAGCAAACAAGATGAATGAAGCTATCAATAAACTGTTGTACTGCTGCAAACAAAGACAACAGATGACAGGGGTTGTCAATCTTTTGAACAGGCTGCCCAGGACAATGGTGGAGTCACCGTCTCTGGAGGGATTTAAAAGACATGTAGATGTGACACCTGGGGTGAGTGGCTAAGCACTGCAACAGGTTGCCCAGGGTGGCTGGAGTGTCCTTTTCCCTGGATATGTTCAGAACCCTGGGACCTTGGATCCACTGTTGAAGTACAAAAGAGATTGAACTCAACAGCTGCCAGTGGTTCTTTCCAAGATGAACCTTTTTTTATTATTTACTTCTGCTGTCTTGATTTCATAAAGTTAGCACTTTGTTGTAACACCCAGCAGTTCTATTTCACATATTTTATCATTGCTAATGAGTTTTGTCTAAAATGCAAGATGCATTCAAGTGTTACACAAACCCTATTCCCATCTGGTTTCAACAGACCAGATGTTGAAGTATTTCCTCGCATTTTGGAATGAGAGACACAAAATTCAGGCTCTGAGAAGAAAAATCTTCCAGAACACACTGTTCTGTAGAGTGTGTTCTTTCCACCCTATGAACTCACCAGAAGCCTTTTCTGACTGACCAAACAGTGCTCCATCAGCTGCACATGATAAAATATCTTTCTTGTTGCTTTCAGGCTGCAGAAAATTTAAGAGATCCAAGACAAGATTTAAGAATCAATTTTGTGTAGCTTTGAGTAATTTTAATAGAAATATTAGAGGAGGTGTTATTTGGTAGAGGATTTCTAAGTTGTACTGGAAGAGTATATGAGATGAAGAGTTAATACTCTTAATACCCTCCTCCATCAGATTAATTATGAAATGCCAAAAATACATTTTAAAGTTTTAAATTTCTCTAATTCTTTTTACTTCTTAGAAATTGGGGCACATTTTTAATCTAACTCTTTTTATTCAACCAATAAGCCAGAAATTCTCCCATTCCACATTTTTCTTTAAAATTTTTCTATCCAAGTATTAACAAATCCATTTTTCCATTACGAAATGACAATTGATACACATATATGTACATCTTTGAGAAATAAACTGGTCTTCAACTTGTGAAAACTGCCATTTCTTCTTTAAAAAAAAATCCAAAAACATTTTTAAAAATACGTTTTTCCCAATTTCAATATTTTTTTTCCATTTCCCCCCCTATTGAAAAACACATTTTTATTTAAAAAATTAAATTCAGCTGCAATATCTTTGCTTGATTGAAATCACAGTTATTCTTCATATGGCGAAAGAAAGAAAGAAAGAAAGAAAGAAAGAAAGAAAGAAAGAAAGAAAGAAAGAAAGAAAGAAAGAAAGAAAGAAAGAAAGAAAGAAAGAAAGAAAGAAAGAAAGAAAGAAAGAAAGAAAGAAAGAAAGAAAGAAAGGAAGAAAGTCCATTTTACTCCTAAAAAACAGAATTTTCTGGGCAGGTCACTTGACCTTACTTGGCTTTATGGCAAAACAGCCTTCAGCAGGATTTGGATTATCTTCTCCCCTTTCTCAGAAACTTTCTCTGCTTTGTTTCCCTGCCACTTACGTCATCAGTGTACTGCAGTTGTCCTGGAGCCTCACCCTTTTCCAGTGCAGTCTGCATCAGCCCATGGCAAATGGTGTGTCTGTGTTTCCATCCCTGAGGCAGCCAGTTCCAGGTGTACTGGACACATCTCTAGGTGATAACAAACTGTGACCTGCACTCTGCTACTAAAGGAATGGAGGAAAATGCATTAGTAATGTTGAGGGTGGCACCACTTTGCTGCATTGGGACTCCAGTGTGTACTGAAGTTCCATCATGTCCAACACAGTGGCACTCAGTAGTGATGTGACTTCCTTCAGGCTGTGATAGTCTACTGTCAGTCTCCACTCTCCACTGGACTTACACACTGGCTATAAGGGACTATTACAGGGTGAGCAAGTCTTGCTTACCACTCATTCCCTGGCTGTCCAGGGGTCCTCTCAAGGATGGGGGTCACAGAGTCATGGTTGGTGTGGTATTGCTGACAGTGCACTGGTGTCATACCAGTCGCTATCTGTTGTTCTTCAGCCTTTAGCAGTCTGATAACGGAAGTGTCCTCTGAGAAACCATGCANATGTGGATTGGGTACACTGGACCTCATTTGGATCTACAGGGGACTGCTCATTATTGACTCCTTATAGACTACCTTTCTCCATTCCATTTTCTTGGAATTGTCATTTCTNGGATACACGGGGCCTCTGGGCCAGTCACAATGGGATGCTTTTGCCATTCATTCATGGTCAGACTCACTTCAGCTTCCAGTACAGTCAGCTGTTGAGATTCCCCTCTCACCCCAGAAATAGAGATGGATTCTGCCTCTACACATCTTGATGACATGAGGGGACATTGTGCACCAGCATCAACTAAAACCTTATACTCATTAGGGTCAGATGTACCAAGTTATTGGATCCACACAGTCCAATAGATCCTACTGTCCCTTTCTGCCACCTGTCTGGAGGCAGGGCCCCTGTAGTTCTGGTCATGGTACTCACTGCTCACTTCTTGTAAATGTGAACTGGAGGTCCCTCCAGGAGGATCAGAAGTTACATCAGCCTACCTATTGTGTCTGAGGACTTGCCCACTGGAAACTAGAGTTGCATTTATTCCTTAAGAACTCCCTGCTCTAGTCATCTTTCCTTTCAACTCACGTACTCATGCTGCCTGAGCAGAGTTGGTTTTCCATCACACTCCCTCGTGTCCTTTCCTTGGTCACACATGAAAAAACACAGGTTTTAACTCTCTCTCAAGCAGAGAGGCACTTGCTCCAAGCTGAGTTTATCTGCAGTCTCAGACAGTCTTGGACAGTGTTTCCACAGCTGAGGCATAGGTCAGTAGGGAAAAAAAAGATGATATTCATATTGTTGGAGTCCCGTAGTTGCCTGAAGGACTGTTCTCCTTCTCTGATTTGACATACGACAATGGTGCCCTCTGTGCAAACTTCCACCATGTGGATTGGGTACACTGGACCTCATTTGGATCTACAGGGGACTGCTCATTATTGACTCCTTATAGACTACCTTTCTCCATTCCATTTTCTTGGAATTGTCATTTCTCACACTACTAGGTCATCCTTGAAAGAATACCTTTCCCTCATGCTTGACAGTCACCTTCAGAGACTGAGAGCTTCCGTCCTCATCAGTGCCCACATCCCAGGACAGAGATTCCAGTTGTTTGGCCTCACTACTATCTAGTTTAATATTGTGGGCCATGATATCCCAGCATGGGAGCATTCCATGTCACCAGGAGCTCTCCTGACTGGCTGCTGAAATCTTTGCTTATCTTGCAGCTCACCCAGGGCTAGGGATCCGACGATTATCCCTGGCTGTGCCTCTTCCACCTTTTGTGAGGGCCCTGATTCTTCTTTATCCCTCACTGAGTGAATTGATTTGGTCTTGGAATTCTTCTTCTGTATGGAGATGACTGCTATTGAGCACAGATTCTTCCTCTGGTTCAGCTGCAGTTTAGTGGTCACAGTGCCTGATGATCTGCTTTCCTCCCCGTCCCTCTGAGGGTGCTGTCTGGTAATGAGCAGTGTTTGATAAACAGCAGCCAGGGCCCAGCATGTTGCATAACTTTGCAGCTCTCTGGAACTGGTACAGCAGTTTTCTTTCAAATATTCTCCCACTCTATCAAGGTCCTGTAGTTGTTCAGAGGTGAACTTCCAAACCATTGGAGCAAAAAAGTCCTTTGAAAAAATGACCTGTTTTCTCCCATCTGTCATGCCACTCATGACTATTCACCCTTGGGGCAGACCTCTGAATAACCTCCCTAGAAATCTCTTTCTTGACACTAAATATGGTGTGGACTGCACTGAGGAGACCTGACAGACTTGGCAACAAAACTATGTTTTCCATAACATTCAAAGAGAATTCAAATTTTCAAAAGCTGTTGTAACAGGCCTGAAGGAGGAAAAAAGGGTGCAAAGCTGGGGAAGATCATCCTTCCCATTCTTCCTGCAGAATGGGTATGATTATTAATAAATTCTGAAAGGTAGCACTCAAGGTCAGGGCAGGAGAGTAACACTGAAGGCACATCTCAGATGACCTTCATTGCCCTTGATGTTATCCTGTCACAAGATGATATCACACAACAGCAAAACAACCCTGATCCCACTCCCTGCTCTGAAAAAGAGCACCATAAGGAGCACATGGTTCTCATATGGGAGTATACCCAGGGTTAGGTACCACACATGAACAGACTGAGCAACATTTGTGACCAGTGGCTCTGTACCTAATACAACAAATGCTTAAATCTCATTTGTTTCCAAGCCACTGTTGTCCAATCTATGGTTATCTCAACTCTTCATGTCCCATATCAGGTGCCAAATAAGACTGTTGTGTTTTAAGAATGGTATTCCCCAATTTAATGTTCCCACTCCAAACCATGAGCTGCTTGCTCACTCCACCCTACCCCTGTGATGGGATGGAGAGGAGAACTGGCAGCACAAAAGGTAAGGATCACATTAAGACAAGAACAATTTGCTGAAAACAGCAATGATATTAGACAATGAACTGTAACAGCAACAGTGTAGAAGAAAAAAAGGTGAATGATTCACATGTGATTTCTCACAGTGAAAAGCCCCGAAAACACCCAGCTACTTCCTCTGCCACACTACCCCAACATGGAAGCAAGTCCTTTCCCTGCTCCCAGAAAACAATGTGAGGTGGTACAGAATGATCTCCAGGTCCTAGCCGTGCCCCCTTCTGGCTACCACAAAAATTAACCCTGTCCTGGCCAGAACCAAGGCAGGTCCCAACATAACACTACTAGTCCATAACACTACTAAAATTTCAGACTTAGTGTGAAAATGTCTACATACTTGGCATATGACTGAAGCAATAATCACCTTTTCTACGTCATGTAACCAATAAAATAAGATAGAGACTTGTGGTGATATTAAAGTAGTTTTCTCTTTCTACTGCAAAACCAGCTTCTCCTTCCCTTCTTTCTTTTGATTTCTGTCAAAGAGGCTGTATTTTAATTTACTGTGTTTAAAAAAAAAATCTACACACTCTGACACTTCAAGAGTTATAGTAGAGGATGGATAATCAGTAACTGCTTTGATTTTAAATTCCAAATAGAAACACAAGAATGTAACTTTACAGTCAAGAGACAGGAATTGCTCATTTTAAAATCGTAAATTTTTCAAAGTAGTTTATAGCAGAGCATTGTCAGATTAAAAAATGGTTTTAATTAGATAATTCTTATGAGGATAAGCTGCTGTATTGATATTCTGCTTACATCATAGCCAAGTCTTTATATGCTTCACATCTAAAATGTTACTTTCAACTCAATAAAAAAATAGGCTGATGATACACTTTGTCACAATGAGGTCCAAATTTCTTCTAAAGCTTAACAGAAATTGGTCTGCTTTGCAACAGACCTCTTCAATAGCAACTGTGTTAGCAAGCTTGTCAATCCTCACCTTCAGCATAAGGGATGGGGTCTTGCTTTGAGGATATGGACAGGACCTATCTCGGACATATGGGAGGCGTGACTGTCACACAGTTGGCTAGTGCATTCCTACATCCCATCAAATTTTTAAGGTGAGAATGAAAAATTACTGATTTTGTAAATAATTGAAATCTTTGCCTCTTATTCTGGTCCTGTGGAGAGTGGGGAAATACATGCATGTGCTTGTTCTACATAATAAAACCCAAGACTCCAGCTTGTAATTTGGGTGCCCTCTGCTGAACCTTCACACAGATGGTTTTTGAATACTAATGCCCACTGCCCGCTTTGTTGTTGGTGAAGAATGACAAACCTGACTTGGTAATAGATGAAGGGTCTGTGAACAGCTGACTACCGTTGCTTCTTGCCAAACTGAAAATGGAGGAAAATCTCAGAGCTCTTTTACAGAAGCTTGATGTAACGTGTTTGGATCCAGATTCCAGTACAGGAATTGCTCTGTAAGTATCACAGCCTGTGAATAATGTGTAAAGTAAGGATTATATTCTGAAACTTCTGCTATTCTGACACAAGTAGTGGTGACTGGAGGAAGGGAAAAAGTCATGTATGTAAATGCAGCATGCCACATGGTCTCTCCTGCCTTCTCATATCAGAAACCATTCTTTTTTCCAATCTAAACCAAAGACTCTATCTACCTACTACTACCTTGGGAGCAGGTACCTCCTTCCCAACATTATTGGTTTGTACTAACTCCTCTGGCTCAACAAATCTTGAATTGCATACACAGGTGAAAAATAAGGAACAAAAAACAACCCCTTCTCACAATAATCAGTAATTTTTGCCAAAGGGAGAACTGCAACTGTTGCCATCCTCAGATGTGGTGGCGACTGTGGTGAAGGCAAGTGTTGTTTGCTCTAAAAAGGCAATTAAATACGTGGGAAAACTACTCGTTATGAGTAAAAGCCAAGACTGAGCTTTGCCATGCTTCCAAAACACATACAAAATTACAGAACACATATACAAAACATATTTTAATATGTATGCTGTGTCTCAAATCCAACCCCTTCCTATGTCAGTCACTCTTTATGAATTTGCTGCAGGCAACTTAAAATTTTAGAGGTTCTGGATCTTTCATGAGAAGTTGGTTACTCCTGGCTTTAACGAAGGCTTGCTCTTGATGTCCTGTAGAGACATGAGGAAGTTGAGCATTGCAGCTCTTGTTGTAGGGACATCACAATAACTTTTTTTGTATTTAGTCCAGGAATAACATATGGGGAGATGAAGAGTGGCAGCAGATGTATAATGGGTAGAGAGACAAACCATACTGTTGAGACAAGAGGAAAGGGAAAAGATGAATAAAAAAGTAATGGTAAGTAAAATACAGAAATACAGTGATGGCAAAGAAGAGAAGCCACACAAGAGTTCCCACCTCAGGAATAAACAGAGAAAAGTCAATGGAAAAAAAACCCAGAAAACTATAGTATAGCATGAAAAATACATAGAGGTAGAAATGTATCCCAAGGGACAATGAAGACAGAAAGCACTACATCTAAAAAAGGGAAACCAGGGCAAAAATCATGTCAGCATTCATTGATAGGAAAATCAGGCTGACAGGTGAATGAATTATTGAACTTTGTTAGCTGTAAAATAGAAATAACACAGACACCAAAATATGTATCCTTCTTCCCTTCCCATGCTTAGACTGGGACTGGCAGCATGAAGTTATATACATACAAGATGAATTACAGCCTCTTTATCTGATGAGCTTTTTGTATAATTAATGTGAAAGAAGCATAACTTGACAGAGAGACTGTGGTTAGCCATGAAATAATATTTGTTTTCCTGACTTCTTCTGTAGTGTACCTATACACTTCCATCTCTGCATATTTAATGCTATTGCTACGGGCTGTACTGAGTCTTCAGCTCCCCACCGAACTATTTCTTGTCTTCCTGCCTTCTGAGCACTTACAAACTCAGCAGCCAGCTGCAGTTCATGTGTGAGAACCTGCTCAGCAAGATCTTGTTGTTAGGGAAGAACATTTTAGTTCTTTCCAGCTAAAAACTACTGCACCACACTTCCAGCTCATGTGTATCAATAACTCAAACACAACATTTTTAAATTTTCTGGGATGCAAAAACATTCTGCCTATACAAGTGACATGCAGAACTTTAACTGGGCCAAGTATCAATGCAATGTTGTAATTCCTCTTATGCTTCCTCTTCTGTGAGAGTGTCTAACTCAACACAATCTCTGTGATACCCCTTATCTGACTTTAAAAATCTTTTTTTTTTGTCAGTTTTTCCATACAGAATGGAGCAAATCATTTCAAACCCTAACCAAGGACCTTCTTGATATATGCTCCTTATCTTTTATGTGGCTAACAGTTGGCAACTTCTGTTATAATTACTGTCTCTTATGGAAATCAAATAGCAATAAATATTGCCTGTCCTCAATGTATCTCAATATTTAAGTTGATATCTAGTTAATCAATTATGGAGAGATACCATTACAAGAACTTTAAGAGAAACAGATATCTTTGCAACACAAGTGTTCTACAAACAGTTGTACTAAATCAAAACTGACAGGGCACCTTGTTCAGAAAGTGTTTGCTTGGAAAAACAATCACCAACATGTTCCTCTACCTTGCAGGAACCATCAGGGATTTCCTTCAGATGAAGCTCAATAACAGCACAGCTTGAGAACACATGTAAACCAAAGTAACAACAGTAGGAAGAGTATCTGGAACCACAATCAAATAAATGCATACAAATCATGAAATAGGAAAGGTGAATGAGTTTACAATAAATTCTGTTTGTATAGGAAAGAATATGAAATATTTGAGCCATAAGTAAATGATTCATGCTCTAAGCTTACTGTTGTTGGTATGCAAATGACAGCAAAATTATTACATATTTTCTGAAGAATCTACCTAGACCTTTGTGGCACTGTCTACTCAACTGCTTCTCATGATAAATGCCAGACATAGGCACAAGAAGGCTTTACGTATATTAAAACATATATGCCTAAAAATGTAGGTACCCAAATATAAATATTCCACTCTTTCCTTCACGGTAGTACAAGTTACGCTGTTATTAAGGAATTAGCTTTTTTTGGAGGCATAACATTTCAAAACCAGAAACAAATACCATCCATTCAGAGCAGAATATTACTAGATACCCTACTTTTAAATAATCAGGGCATCCACTTCCTTAATCGTAGCAACAATGCATAGGTGAGCTTTATTAAAGAGCTACTCCAATATACAAATCCATCAAAAATTACAAGTGATTTAGGTCCATTTGCACTACATTGTCAAAACTCATCCTTATAACAAAGTGAGGGACAATCTTGATCGATCAAGGTAGAATCTGGTTTGCTTTTGTGTGATACTTTTTCATGTTGGGAAGTTATAAGCTCATTTTGAAAACATAATTGATATAAATTATCCCAGACCATCAAAATAGGGACAAGTACACAAGCAAAAGAACATAAGAACTGTATACTGAATCCTTTGGCTGAAAATTCTGCAGGACAGTCCATAAGGAATGAGTGAGAAGATGCCATTTGCACAATGTGAGAGAAAACGGTTCATGAAATGGTTACAGAAAACTAAGCCTCCAGACAGGACAAAAACTATTTTATGCCTTTGTAGTTACTGACTCTCAAGAGTATGGTGTACAGTCAAGAACTGCTTTGACAGAACCCTGCCAGCATTGGGCTAGAAGGGCATCTAAAAATTGCTGCATGCTCTGGGTTTTGATGCATTCTAGAACAGTTTGCTCAAAAAAACAGGTGGGTTTTCTTTGCTTTCTACTTTATATATTCAAAAGGACACAATGCACTTTACAAGCACATTTCACCTGAGGTATAGGTCCCACCACAGATTATTTGCTTTTGTGTTTTTAAACATCTCTAGTATAAATCTCTAGTATAAATATTAAAGGACCATAACTACCAACAACTCCTTTGCTTTCTCTAAAAGCAAAAACAATAGGAGCCCAGAAGTGTTTCATTAGACAATTAAGGGAGGTTTTGTATAAGGGTGAACAAGGTCCACAATGGCCTATGCAGATAAGTCCTGAGAGGCAAATCATCCTCATGGCAAAGGTGGCAAAGTTGAATGGAATAACACTGGAGAGGCAATCCTGGCAATGGTCCCACATCAAACTGCCACCTCGTTCACATGCTCAGCTGAGCTGGCTGCCTCAAAGATGTTGCTCTTGGAAGTTACAACACGCTGGCCCTTCTTTAAAATGGTCAGGAGGGAAAGGATGGGCTTTAAAACAGAGAAATGCAGACAGTCTCTTTGATCCCATTGTTAAGACTCGAATGAGTGGCAGAAGATAAAATTCATAGTAGAGAGGGGTATAGCATGTTTTCTGGAAGTGCTGTGTGGTAGGAAGGAATACTCTTTTTTATAAAAATTAAAAAATGGTAGGAAGAGGCTTTTCATTGTTCTGGTAATAAATTATTAGAAAACAACAAAATATGTATTTTTTAAAGTTTTTATTTAATAATAGTATCAAGCAGAGTAGATTCCTTTTCTCCTATACAGACTGAAGAAACATGAATGATGGTCAATAGGACAAAGAAAAAAGACTGTAACTAATGAGGATCAACATACTAAAGAGTGCAGACAGTAGCAAAAGTAAAGGCAAGAGTTTACATGAGGGAAAACGTGACAGACAATAACCTTAGTGTCGGCACTGCCAGTAAAAATAGTATCACAAGCCAAAGCAAGAGTACAGCAAGGACAGTGGACATGACATCAGCACTTTAACTGAAGAAGAAATAATTTTCTATTTATTTCATACTGTCCAAACACAGACACACATCATGGAGCAGACATAGAGAGCGAAAAAATATAGAAATTTGTAAACATACATTTAGATTTGTAACCTTGAGAAGGATCTTTCCCTTTTGCTATCTTCTTATTGTTAGGTGTTCACTTTGTTGTTGGAATAGGGATCATGTTAAAGTTCCATCCAAAAGCGTTTGTCCCTAGAAACAGATGCAATTTTTTTTTCTGGGTTTACATTGAAATTGGCTTCTTTTCCTCTCCCTGTCTAAAACACACTTTCATAAAATCTGATCACAATGCTGATCTAAATATCTTCTGGAAGGATTTTCTCTTACCAGCACATGGAATAAATGAGGTGGACTACAAAGAAGCTGGTAATGATTGCTTTTAATAAGCCATAAAAAAATCATAAACATCACACAAGAGTGACACTTATTCCTGCCCATGCAGAATGAAACTGAAATCTCCAAGTGAGCCTTTTAGTTACACTGAAACTTATATTTCTGATAGAAGTACCACCATGCCTGAAACTAGTTGGCAAAGTAAAATACACAAATATCAGTGATATTAAAAAATAGCATCTGTTATTAGCATTTGAGTGTAGCAGACAGGATAGCAACCAAACATGCTGCAGTAGAAACGTAAGTTGATTTTTAGGAATAATATACTATATAGAATCATAGATTCATTATGGTTGGAAAAGACCTCTGAGATTATCAAGTGCCACCATTAACCAGATCCAGTATCTTCACTAAAAAAGAATTAATTCAAAGAGCAGCTCAAGATCTCAAGTACCTTCTTTCATTTTATGATCACTGAAAATGTCTGTGGGCTCTTATGTTACAATTATAGAGAATTACCCAATGCTGCATGTCACTTCATATTTTAATTACTATAGAGGTGAACAGGACTTGTAGGCTGCATTTTCTTACATGTGTCCTTATCTCATAGCATTTAAATCCTATGCACTAGTAGAGTACATGATATACATAATATACAATTATATATATTATATGTATCATATTATACATAATGATAGATTATTACCTATACGATCAGAATATTTCTTAAATACACTCAGTATTTGCATGCAGTTGCTGATTTTATCCTTTATGAAATTATATGAATACTAGTATACAAAATGAGAGGAAATCTGTGTTGTCTGAAATATAGAAAGTAGCCACCAGATGGCAATAAAACCGAGGTAATGAGAGAAATTGCAATGTTCAGTCACTTTTGATTGTTGCTTTCCTTTCTTAAGCCTATTGTAGCGGACATGCAAAAAAAAAACAAAACAAAAACCAAAAAAAAACAAAAAAAAATCACTCAACTCCAGTGCTATTCACAATTCAGAAATACCTGAAATGAAAATGGTGGCTTCAGCAATATTACCAGGAGTTTAATTGCACATCGTAGATGAATATGAACCACAAATCATAAGCATTAGCATGGTTCCCCTAAATTGCCATACAAACTTCACAGTGTCCCCAGTTTTCATCATATCCTAAGTAATTTTCTTCTGCTTTGGTTCTCCCCTAAGTATTCACACAAATTTAATTAAATAAGTAACAAAAATCACTGTGACTGAGACCAGTTTACATACTTCTGTGGTTGTGCATGCCTCCCTGCCCTCAAAGATGGCACTATGATCTCAGAAATGCTCATTAGGCCTTAGCCAAGCTCCTCTGAGCTTATCAGAAATGCTGTCTGCTCCTAGATAGTACTGTGCACTCTAACGAGTTCCTTGCTTTTTTAATGAACATCCTTGGAAACTTTTTTTTGCGTGCATAACATTTTTTTTTCCCTTCTCACATTTTTGAAGTGTAAGAGTGAAAAGGGCAGCCAAGGTGAAAGGTTATTATGACTAAAGCCCACTGTCTTGTGACCCTTATAAACAGCAGCCAAAAATGAGAGCTTTTGAGCTCTCCTGGGCTGCAGCAGCTGCGACCAGAAAATTCCCTCTGAGCTGGGACGCACTCAGAGTTACCAACTTTGATTTTTACTATTTCTTGGATGATTGCCAACCAACAGATCCTGGACTGGTATCTCACTCCTCGATACACAATTCTTCACTTGTTGAGAAGTGAGTATTTCCTGGAATTCAATGGAAATTTTTCATAAATACCTTGTACAGACTCTACAAGGAGTAGACAAGTAGGACACTCTACAAGTAGGACACTCTCTGTGTCCATATGTTATATGAAATGTGCTAGGGATACTGCTTTCTTAAATTCTTAAGTACTTTACATTTATAAGTAAGTTACTGTTATAGTACAGTAAATCCTTGATATGGCTCCAAGTTAAATTAAGTTGATAAATTATACTTTACGTTAATGCTGTTAAGTGTTAAGTCATAAGTAAAGCTCAGTGTTTCCAGACCTTTGGAATGTATCCCTTTTTTCGTTATACCTTCTATCCTCTTGCCTCACCTTTTTTTTTTACCCACCCTTCCCCTCCTCCCCACCCGTGGCACAACCACAGCCTCCACATCCATCATCCTGCGTTTATTTCAGTCCAGCCTGATATTCATGTTAGATTTTTGTGCGCCTTTATTTGGTGTATTTTAACTGTTTAGTAAGCACTAGAGTGAACCTTGCCACAAACTCGGTTTTGCTTTCTATTAATCTTGCTTTTGCTGATACCTTTGATAGTGATTTTTTGAGTCACCTTAAAACACTTGTTTCACAACAACTTCTTTTTCCACTATTTTGTAATTTCAGAGGCTCCCAGGATAAGTGCTAGCACTGGGACCTGCCATAAACACTATACTCTCTTTTAACTGCTCTCCTTCAATAACAAGAACACCATTACTTTAACATGTGTTATCAGGCAACATGAGGGGGGGGTTTTCTCTTTAAAGACAATTGCTTTTTCTCCCTATTATTTGTGATACCATCAAACATATTTCATTTTTGTTATTTAATGGTTTTACACAGGTAAATATGCAAGAACCTATCCTTGGTGGGTAGTTGGGATGTACATAAAAAATTCCCTTCAGGTTAAAAATGGGGGAAAAAAAATCCATCCACACAAAAAACCTATGTTGGTAGATAGAAAAATCTATAACTTTCTCAGGTTCATTCAATTAAGCCAGAATTACTAGCTATACTTTATTTTCATAGACAACTACACATAGTCATATACAAAAACAAAAGTCATGATGAATGGCAACAAATAGCTCTGCAGCTGAGCAATGAGGTATATGAATTTTGCCAAAGACCTTGCCCTGGGACTTCTTGTTCTTCAGCAACTTTTCCAAATAGAATTTCTTAAGCATTTTATCACTCAGAATTAGTTTCCTAACAGTTCATTGACAGCTGGAAAGGCCATTATGTTGAACTACCAAACTGTGTATTAATCATATTAATCAAGCCTTTTCACTTTTCTAATACTTCATTATTTGGGCCACTTCTGCTCAGCTACAGCTACATGTGCTTGTGTAACTGCAAAATGCTGAGGGGGTTTGCTCTTTATCCAATTTAAAAAGAAAAAAAAAGAAAAAGAAAAATAAGGGAAATATGGACAAAATGCTAAAGTATCCTGTCAACTTTAGCACTGCGAGACATGAAGCTGTGAAACTGTCGGGTGATTTAGTATTCTTTTTGTGCTCCTCCTCTGTTGCTGTAGCAGGAAAACAGGACTTTTTCCCTTTGTAACCTTTCCTGAGGATCATTTCTGAGGCTGATGCAACAGTTCATTTTTTAAACCACTTTCCTGAAGCCACACAAGTTTCACTGACAAAGTTTCACTGGAGAGGAGCTTGTGCATGAAGGTCTGAGAGTTGTTTAGCCCTAATAAATGAAAACATGGCACAGCAACATTAATCATATTTTCCACAATTTAGCTGCTCAACAATAATAAGGCCCTTAATAAGTCCCTTAATGTTTCCTTAATCCATCCCTCCTTAATGTTAGTTGCTGTTCTACTGCCTTGGTGTGACTGTTTCCCAAAAGATATTAATAGCAGTTTCAAAGATAAAAACTACTGACAACTCCATATGTTATACAGTAGCAAGCTCCTTCCTTGACTGATTTATCTAAGTAGACAAGTTGCAAAAATTTCTAAATTGTTGTTGAAGGATAAATCAACACCCTCTATCAGTGAAGCATTACATCTTCCGGGACTCTTTCTGTACACCAGTCACAATCAATCCAAAAAATATGTCTGTGTGTCTCTCTGTCAGAGCACAAGCAATTTGGGTCATGGGTCATTAAAACCTGACATCTATTTTCCTCTTTGTTATTTTGAACACTTACCTATGTTGGGTGAAAAGGCGCACATTCAGATTTAGCCATTCAGGTGACAGAAATTTAGCATAATGCTATGGTGCACGTGACGGTCTTCTTAAGGCATTTCAAATGAGAGGTGTGTTAGTTTCCTTCTTCAGTGTGTTGGTGATTTTATGCACCCCCAGTAGGCCAATGAAACTGAGACTAACAGTCTCAGCAGAGCACCATATTCAAACTTGCTCAGCTACATTATATTTCTCAATACAATTTTGCCATCCTGCTGTAAAGTACTCTTCTTTTGCAATCTTCACAGCATACAAGATTAACTCATGTGAGACACTTAAACGTTATGTGTTAACAATTTGCCTGTCAAATGAGGTTAGCCATTTTTACAGAAATTTTAAGGAAAAAAACCAGACAAGCTGCATCATACACATTGATCTGAACATATGACTGACATTACACGTTTTGTCACCTAGTATTTCACTTCTTTGTAATTTCCATGTTCCGTATTCTACTCTGTTAGTGGTTTCAGTGAGTCATTCACCCCTGTGCCTGGAAGAAGGATTTAGTCTCTTGGAGTAAGAGGAAAGCCTAAAGCACTTTTTCTATTCCTTAGTAACCATGTCATCATCACAGTCAAAAATGGGATGGAAGGAGAAAACACCAATGCTACTAACTTTTGTGTATGAGTTCATCTACATCAGTGCTGCTTAGATCATCTTACGTCTGCATAAAAATGCCTCTGTGTCAGTCATTAGCCTCATCCCCTCCCCACTCACCGTGCATAACAAGCCTTGTTACAAATCTAGTCAGTTAAGGAGATAAGGATGTGCACAAAGACTCCGTGGTGAAGGTCAGAGAGCCTTTACTGCTGTCTCAGTGGGAGGAGGAGGTGTTTATTTTACCTCCTTTGTCAACTATAAACTTTGACCAAAAGCAACAGAAACGTTCATTATGCTCTATTTACATATTAACTTTCACACCCCTTGGAATGCAAATGAATATAAGACATGTAATAGATACTTGACCACAGTCACCAAACCCCACCTAAAATAATACTGTTCCGTATTTGTGGGTTTGGGTCAGAGAGAGTTGAGGCAAACACCTCACTCTACTCAAGACGGACTGTGTATCTCCTCCTATCCTGAAAGGATGCCTCTAGATGAGCTTTTTGATTCCAGAGCTGACCCAGGAATATTCATTTATATACATATATATATATATAGTGATTAGATCTCCGTTACTATACTTTCTGTATAGAAGAATATCACTAGACAAAGCTGGTTCTTGGAAAACCAGAGGAAAACTCTAACTACATGTGTCACTTAAATGCCTAGCTCCATAATGGAATCCAGGTGCCACTGCTAGGTCCAAACACAGTATGTATGGAGAAGTAAGCATCAGTCAATGAGACTCACATGCAGTATTGCTCTGAATCCACAGCTATTTATGGTAGCCCATAATTCACTCTGAGGACACAGAGCAGTTTTTTCTTGCTGTTGCAGAGCTGCTGAGTTGGTGAAGAAGGAGAATGACTCTGCTTGCTTGGGACCCACAACCTGCAGAAAGGAAAACTTTCAATGGGTTAGGAAAAAAGTGCATTTTCTGCCATGTCAGGTTTCATGAAAGGATGAGTTACACACATATTGTGTCATACAAATGAAACACTACAAATTTCTCTGTACAAATGGCATTTGTTACAATTTTACGTACCTGCCTGGACCCTCTCCTACTGCTATATGATGCTTATATGAAAAAAAACCCACACACATAGAAAAAATCTCCCAAAAGCAAAACAAAAAACCCCAGCCCTATAAAAACCTCAAAAGAGCATAAAGGCTAGTCCCCTGTTTTTTAAAACCTGAAAGGAACACGGAAGTAATACTGTCAACTACAACAGCCTATAGGAATAAGAACTTTCAAATACAGCATGCAGAAGTCCCTTTTGAGGATCCTAATGTGCCTCACTGCACAGTGATGCCTGAACTCCAAGAGCACCCTGAGCACTACCAGAGGCTGCCTTCTGTGAAGAAAACACTGCATGATGAAGTGCTGTCATCTGCCAGATATCTGCTATGAGTGGAGCAGAGAAGAGGAGTAGCCTTGCCCTGCAAACTGTCCCGAACAAATCTGACACACATGTACCCATACCTGCCATACAAACAGAATGCCATCATGCCATAACTGTGATATGTTTTCATATGGGTTGTGCCCCATAGGTTGGTAGCCAACAAGCGCCCATTTTCTGGATTCTGATCAGCTGAAACAAGAAAAAAGGGGGACTTTTGACAAAGGCACTTGTAGTGATAGGACAAGGGGTGATAGCTTCAAACTGACATAGGGTAGGTTTAGATGGGATATGAGGAAGAAATTCTTCCCAGTGAGGGTGATGAAGATCTGATTTTTCTGCAGAGGTGTTAGATGCCCCATCCTTGGAAGGACTCAATGCCTGGTTGGATGGAGCTTGGAGCGATCTGGTCTAGTGGAATGTGTCCCTGCTTACGGCAGGGGTGTTGGAACCAGATATTTCTTAAGGTACCTTCCAATACAAACCATTCTCTCATTCTGTGAGCACTTCACTGTGACCACTGTACCCATTAATACCAACAGTTACCAAAAATCTTCAAAACACTCAGTAGACCATCTTTCATCACTACATTCTTGCACTGTCTGTTTCTGCTTGAGCACTTTCACACCACCTGTCACACCACCATCCATTTTGGTTTTGGCATGAACATGAAGGCTGACTTGCAGTACTGAACCTGTATATTTCTGCATGCCTTGGAAACCCTCTTTGCAGAGCTGCTGAGTTAACAAAGGGTCCATGTCTTCACTTTTTAGCAGCACACATCAGCAAACAGGAGAGAGGCATTGCTTCCACATTGCTTAAGGGGACAGGAATAAAGCAAGAAGCATGGCTACCCCATCAGTATAACCATCACTCTTGTTGCTGAAATGTTTATCTCACTAATAAAGGCAGGTTAGATGTGCTTATTAGTTTCTCTCAGACAGATGAAGTAAGAGATTCCCTAAAACAGAACTGATCTTGCCTCAGGGTAACTTTGTTTCTAAAAATATTGCCGTAATGAAGATCAGAAACTAAGTACAGAAGAGCTGGTGTGTTGAATGCTGGTCTGCTCTTTTTCTAGTCTAATCAGTCTAATAAAAGATCTGCACTCTCTGACAATCTTTGCTTACCAAAAAGCATAACAGCTTATTTCTAGACACAAAATCACAGTATATATCTTTCCATTTTGAAACTTAGACCAAACTGCTAGCAAGAAGAGATAAACATGAAACGAGAGGATCCAAAAGCAGGAATAACATGAGCATGTTTTTTAGTACTCAGGACTTAAGCATGACCAGAGTCCTGCTTTCTCTGGCAGTATATGATCATACCTTATCAGAAAATCTGGGCTTCCAGTACAGTTTGTGGCCATCTTTATTTTGTAGCTTAATGGCTCCTTTGGATTTCACAATCCTGCATTTTCTCATAATCTTGACAAAGGCAGTGACTATCCCACATGTTTTTATATATGACCATGTTCCTGAGCCAGGGATGGAGGCTCTGCAGCTATGGCATGGACCTCAATGTCACCCAGCTCCAAGATGGAGCTGCCACTGGCTGAGTCTATCAGTGATGGTGGTAACGCCTCTGAGATGATAACATAATTAAGGAGGAAAAAAAAACTGCAAGAGCAACTGCAGTCAGAGGAATGAATATGTGAGAGTGCAAGACCCCAGGCTCTTACACTTAGTTCATCAAAGAGGTTTTATGTTAAAAATGTACAAGGCACCAAAAATCCATCCCTCAGATTTATTAAAAGGGTCTTCAGCTCTTTTTATGCCTTGAGAGAACCCATAGTAGAATATGCTACACACATTTCCCAGGAGGTCAAATAACACACTTTCCCTGGCAAAGCTTAAAAAATAAGGGAATTTGGCCAAGTTTAAAGGCCAATATTCAACCAAAACAAATCATTACACAAAGCATTGACTTACCACATGCTAACCCATACAACTTAGCAGAAGCCAGTCCATCTAGCTTTAAATTCCTCAAATATAAAGAAAGGATATTAGAAGAGGAAGAAGTAAAGAAAGAGAGAGCAAATGAGAGAATTATAGCTACTGCTTTGAGTTGTCTGCAATTCCAGCTTCCATGTGTCAAGGCGGTAGGGTCACAACCCCTTGAAGGCTTCATGGTGTTGGTTTTATTTGTTTTGACCCCTGTGGCAACCCCCAATCCCCCACCCCAAGTGGGACTTCTGGCCCACTGGCCACTCTGGGGCTAGATTGGGCTTCTGAGTGGGGCAGAGCTCCCAGTATGCTCCCAGTGTTCCAGGGCCAGTCAGGAAGGCTCCAAGGGCCTGGCTTATCCATATGCCAGCAAGGCACCATTCCACCTTCAGGAAATTCAACCTGTCCCTTCCCCCCCACACACATACACTTTCCAATAATTAATATAATAATCCAGTGGCTCACAAAGAGCAGCAGCTCTGCAGATACGAAGGTCAGTGAAGCAGGAAGGAGATGGTCCAGGTGCTGGAGCAGAGATTCCCCTCTATCAAATAATGAAGAATATGGTGAGGCAGGCTCTCTCCCCACAATCCACAGAGATCCACAGTGCAGCAGACGGATGACCTGTGGCACTGCAAAGAAGAGTCCACACTAGAGCAGGCTTGCTGGTAGGATTCATGACCCCACAGGGGAGCCGTGATGGAGCAGGCTGTTCTTGAAAGACTGGGCCCTATGGAAGGGACCCATGCTGGAACAGTTCATGAAGAACTGCAGACCATAGGAAAGACTCACGTTGGAGACATTTGTGGACAACTGTTTCCCATGGGGAAGACCCTGCTAGTGCAGGGGCAGAGTGTGACAAGTCCTAACTCTGAGGAGGAAGGAGCGGCAGAGACAATGTTGTTTCCCCAAGTCAAGTTTCCCCAAGTTTTGCCTGTGACAGTAATCGATGAGTGATGTCTTCTTGTCCCTGTGTTGACACATGAGAGTTTTGTTATATTTTGTCTCCTCTGTCCAGCTGAGAAGGGGAGTGAGACAGTGTCTTTAGTGAGCACCTGATGGACACCACGGTCAACCCATCATGCTGCTGAAATACCAAATGGCTTTAAATAGACCCAACCTGCCTTAGGCACACTCACCAGTTGAGTCATGGTGCCACCCCTTTCAGCAGGAGTCTACAGACGAAAGGCAAGAAGCAGGAAAAGCCTTAAGTGGACCAGGGAGCAACAACAGGGACAACCGAACCCAATGCAGGTCATGGCCACATCCCTTCAAAACTATTTTTAACTCTGTCCCTTATTTAACTGTTTATCTTTATCTTTGAAGCACATGCTTAGATATCACCGATTGCAACTGCAAACTTGTCCTTTGGACATGTTGTCCAGGACGGATTGCTTCAAATATGTGGTTAACTCTTTGTTTTCTCAGTTTGACAGCACTAGCAGTTTTTTCCCAAACCAAACATTCAGTTTAACGTGATTAATAGATATGTCAACTTCTGGTTTTAATAGTAAATACACCTCAGAACTCAAGTTATTCTAAAACATTTGAAAGTAAAAGAAATAAAAAATAAAAAACCACCAAAAAAAAAAACACAAAAGACCTAAAAATTGCAAACAAAAAGTTTGAGCTTTGAGCTTGAATACTTTCCTTACAGTGTGTATTTTCCGAAAACAGAATTATTAGAAATCAAGCACGTTCTTTCTCAGTAATAAATACTATTATGCAAGGATACAGATATTACCAAGGAAAGCTGCTTCTAGATTCTGCTTCCTTGAAATTCAGGAACCAGTTTCACACACTCCTAGGTTTCTTTGCATCATTGACAATAGCATTCTCCATTATAAAATCAAGCCCAATGTAAGCCTACTTAGTAAAATTTTCTCTTCTGTCTACCACAGCCCTGACAGCTGAATAGCTGTTTGGTGAAAATGGTACCAAAAAGATCCTTCTGAATCCAGGAGTTTTAGAAACAGCTCTTTAGTGCTACAGTACATAGATCCACAATACCATAACACAGCATTTTACTTCACCATCCTACACCTTAAAGTGACAGTATTTCACAAATTAGCCTCACAACAGGTATGAGGAGGGGAAATTGTATTTCTCTAATTTTTATTAATGAATTAGATATCAGACACAAAAAAAGGATGACCAGAAATGAGTCCATTGTGAAGACATTTCTCATTTTCTGTTCATTCACTGCATGAAATACAGAAACAACCCTGGAGCATGCATTTGCTTTTCAAGATTCTCCCTTTAATGTGGACACTTTAACCACCAAAAAACAGGTAACAACTACTTTGACACCCTCTCTAGCCCGTTCTCTGCTGCTTAGTGAAACAGTTTCAAACAGAGGGGCAAACTCTGCCTCTCCCCCAGATCAGACAATACATCAGGATGGTCTCTAAGGAGACAGGAGAAAAGCCTAGATCTTCCTATTAATACTGTTGATTAATGAGTCAGAACATGCCAAGCTTTTCTGGCTTTGCTTTTAGAAAATGTAATGACTGTTCTCAAGATCATTGTGCATTATCAAGTGCACAGAGAGAAGATAGATTACATGTAAACACTGAAAGGACCTAACCTCTGAATTTTGAGTTATCTTCAGCACGAAGTCACCATTAGGTCACATGACAGCTGGGACACTTCTAGGCATGTAGAAAACTGTAAATCTAGGCATATAACAAATTAAAAATAAAAACTAAAAAAAAATAAAATTACATTTAAAAAGAAAATAATTTTAAAAAACCCAGAAACTTTTAAGGGGGCAAAAACCGACAAGGGAGAACTTGCCAGTTTCATGAAAAGGTTTGTTAAGTGAGGTATAATCTTTATGTCGTTGACTGGAATATTGCCATTTTCCCTGGAGTTACTGACTCCAATAACAGAGCATCATCTTCATGGGTTTTGCTAGTTAAAAAAAACAACAACAACAACAACAAAACCACCAGCAACAAAAAATACACAACAAACAAACAACAACAGCAAAACAAAACAAAAAAAACACAAACAAAAACTAAGAGATTTGGACTTCATTTTGTAAAATAAAGTTCATGTGGGATTCTTTGCGGGGTCTATCATGCACAAGGCCTGAGAAAGTTTCATGAAGGCTCCTGACAATGATTACTTAATGTGTGTACAAAATCTTCACTGCCTGTTGATCTAAGATGGTAAGACCTGATCAGCTTTGCATCCAATTTTAAAAACTTTAAGTATTTAACTAAAAAACAGTTCATTTGAGAGATACAAAAACTTAACTCCTGAAAAATAACTAATATTTGGTTAACTAAACATCTGAAATTAACTGCTAAACGCTTCGTTTCAAGTTCATAGTATATTCTCCATTTAAATAAAAGCAAAATTCAGTGTTTTTTAAATTTTAAGTACTCTTGATTCTGACAAAAAGGCTACACAGAAAAAAAGTCACTTTTGCAGAAATGTAGATGCCAGCCACTGGTGAAAGGCCGAGCTGGCACTTCAGCCCGTTTGCCACAAGATGGCAGGAAAAACATAATTTACAAGGACGAAAGTAAAATGAGTATCACACTAGCGGAAGTACTGAAGAGCAGCAGAGGCTAAATGCGCAGGATGGGAAATGCATGACTACACACACATAGATCATTCTGCAAAACTGTCAGTCTAAAGTTTATTATGCATAACACAGGCTTAACTAAATCATGTCAGCCTGTTCAGTGGTTCAGATTTAAATTACATATATCCATATACAATGTGCAATGATCTAGGAGGTGGCTGGAAATAGGAGGTGGCTGACATGGGACCAGAAAGAAGAGCTTCAAAGGCATGGTGGAAGATATCTCTGGCTGAATCACTCCCAGTCCGAGCCTTGGGCAGGGAAGGAGATGGGTGAGTGGGTGATACAGGCAGGTGCATGTGGGAAAAAGACAGATTTAAAGGAACATTTTTGTATAAATGCATAGGCAGCATAAAAGAAAAATATATGGATGGTGTAATCTGTGTTCCGATTTCTGGGCTGTTCAGGTGAACTCTAAGCTCTTTTCTGAATTCATCAGGTCTGAAAGTTTCTGCCAGAGATGAGCTTCTTATCTCACCTGAATATGAATATTTAACATACTAAATTCTGCCAGATTAATAACAAAATATTGTGATTTGGGAGAGTATAGCTGCATCCCTGATAATCAACAGGTTTCAATATGGAAATTGCTCTCCAAAATCCTTCTCCTTACCCAAAGAACACAGAGGTGAAGGGTTGCAGAAAAAGAAACTCATGTTTTAGGGATCATTTAAGAGGAATGTATTGGAAAGGAAGAAAAAAAAAACAACAAACCAAAAAAAAAAATCAAACCCACAACTCAGAGGACATTTTCCTGGTTGAAGCACTAGAAAAAGGAGGGTTACTATTTCAAACAAGATCTTATCTCAGATACTTTGGGTGCACAGTGTGGTAAGAATATGAAATTGCTTTTTTTTCCACCAAACTGTAATAGGAATTTAGAATTAGTCTTGAAAACTGGGTCAACTTCAATGTAAATCAGCACATCTGATCACTCAGGATATTTTGTAATTAACTCAGAACAACAGCATAGCAATATATGAAAATTAAGACAGCTTCAAAGACTGTGAAATTTTGCATTGTATGGCTGTCCAACTGTCCCACTAATTTCAGTTCTGTGTTTGCAAAAACATCCAAGAAGGGTTGAGCATGTCTGCAGCCTTCAAAAGTTGCTCAAATTGCAGGTGTCTCACTGTTGCAATACAAATTAGGTTTACCAGTTGTGTTCTCAACATTTCTGGCAGAAGCACTACTAACATCTACTGACTGCTTTTCCTCCTAGACAGAAATCCAGGAACAGAAAGGGCTGTCTGCTGCTCGGTGTGAGGTGTGGTCAGGACTCCTAAACATCTGAAAATTGGAAAAACCCAAAGTCCCAGAAGAGGACCCACAAGCTTCCAAATAGTGTGATCTTCCTAAGAGCCTACTCACACAAAATGCTTGGTGCACATCTCATATCCTGACAGCAACTGTGATATTCTCAAGTTGTATGTCCAAAAATGGATCTAGTGAGAGGAGAGGCAAGACAGGGCCACGAGGTCTGCAGGTAATAGACAGGGAAGGGTTTGCAGTAGCTTAGCAACATGTTACATTCTTCTCCAGCAAATCTGGAACATGCAAATGCAAACAGTACACAAAACATACCACACATATCTCTGTTATGTGGGAAAGCCCCCTTCCTTATCTATCTAGATACAATAAAATTTAAAAATCCAGATGAATATCCACTGGGCTAGCAAGATTTGAGTCTTCAGCTTCCTGGAAAATCCAACTGTTGTGCTTTTCATCATCTCTGCTGATTCACCCTGAGAGACGTGGATGGTGAACTGGCAGGACAGGAGCTCTGTGGATGGAGGCTGCATCCATCATCTGGCTGCCAGCTTTCACACATTCTACAGCAACTTCAGACCACCGAATTGTGGTTTCTATGATTGTGGAGGACACAATTATCTTTAGAATAATAGAAAAGAGAAAAAACATGCAAATAAAACCATGCATGAGACCAGTTGAGTCTGCAGGCATGAGAGCAACAGGAAAAGCACTGGCAGGACAGGAATGAAAACACTTTCTTTTTACAGGTGGACTCAATGATACCAAAGGTTTTTTCCAACCTAAATGATTCTATGATTCAGTGAGTTAAGGAAGTATGAACACTTACCACAAGATGGTGCAAAAACAAAGAAGGCCTTAAGTTATGTCTAAGACACACTCAAAACCTTCAGCCACAAAAGCAGCACCAGAACATCCACCAGGTGTCAGGCCAAGGCAAATATGAATTACTTCTTTTTCTTTTACTTGAGAAAAATATTAAGAATAGGCAAATGCTTTCAAAACTCAATGGTTGGGATGAAAGTTTAGCAGTGCACCTCTGTGTATACCCTCACTGCATGGTGGCTTGGGCGATGTCACTCCCCACCATCATAATTCTCATTGAAAACTTTGTGTCTACGGGGCATTAGCTAATGCAGAATTAAATAACTGAACCCAGAGCACTTGCTAGAGAAACAGGACCACCAGGTTGGGAAAAAGTAGTAAGAGTGGGAAAAAAACAATCCACAGTGGAAAAGAAAAAGTTTCCAAGAAGGATTCTCAGGCAATGCAATTTCTACTATTTGGGCAGTCATCAACACTGGAATACTTAAAGTTCAGTTCTAATTCTCATAAGTTTCCAGGGAGGATTCTCAGACAGTGCAATCTGTATTGTGCAGCAGGCCAGGATATTTTTTTATTATTTCTTGCCATAAGTTTTCATCATTTCCTAATAAGCTTTGCTCTCTTCTTTCCTGTCTTTCCAAACAGGAGAAAAAAAAAAAAAAACAACAAAAAAAAACACCACCAAAACACAACCCCAAAAAACCCCAACCAACAGAGACCAAATCAAACCCATCAGAACAAGCAAACAAGGAGAAGTACAGAGGAGACCGTGCCAGTTTCAGAAGGTTTGTGAAGCGGGGTATGACTTTTACCTCCTTACAGCGGCCAGACCATTGCTGCTCCGGTGCCCGCGGGGCCCTGAGCGGTGTGCCCATCACATCCCGGTGTGCCTGTCCCATCCCGGTGTGCCGGGCCCATCCCAGAGTTCCCATCCCAGAGTTCCCATCCCAGTGTTCCCATCCCATCCCATCCCATCCCACCCCGGCGTTCCCCTCCCCCCCTCGCGCTCCCCT